>WNWK01030242.1:0-7500 GCA_009830355.1 Cherax destructor
TTTTTCCCTTTTTCCTCTTATATTCCTTAGTGAAATATATTCTTCAACTCTCTTTTGAAACATATTAAAAAAATCTATTCACAGATTATTTACGTCTATTGTTTAAAATTTTTTTTTAAAAATATAATTTCTCTTAATACTTTTTAAAAAAAAATTTTCCCCTATAATACGTTCGTGTTTGTTTGTTTGTTTTTATTTAAGAATATATGGAATTCACAACAGTAAGAATCACTATTTTCAAGTTGATTTGATAGTTTGTCAAAATGTTTAAGTTTTCTTGTAATACAGGTCAAATGTTGACATTGTTGTTGTCATCTCTCACTCTTGTTGCTTCCTCTATGTCAGGACGTAAAAAAAGTGTGTGTATTCGCCTAGTTGTGGTTGCGGGGTCGAAAAAAGCTCCTGGCCCCGCCTCTTCCTGGTCACTACTAGGTCACTCTTCCTGCTCCATGAGAAATCATACCTCTTCTAAAGCTATGTATGGATCCTGCCCACTACATCATTTCCCAGACTATTCCACTTCCTGACAACTCTGTGACTGAAAAATACTTCCTAACATCCCTTGATTCATCTAGTCTTCGACTTCCAACTGCCCCCCCTTTTGGGCTGTGTCCCATCTCTGGAACATTCTGTCTCTGTCCACCTTGTGTTTTCTCTCAGTTTTTTAATTTTTATTATTCCTCTATCTCTCCTGTCCTCCAGTGACGTCAGGTCGATTTCCAAAACTCTCCTCGTAGGAGAGTTCATTCTTAAATTTTATTATTGTTTTTGTGTAAACTCAATTTTTTCCCCCTTAGCTCCGGGACTAGTCTTTTTAAAAAACCCTTTTTGCATTTTCTCTAGCTTCCCAGCGGCTAGGTGTGGTTCCAAACTGGTGCTGCATCCCCCAAAAGGGGGGCCCCTAACTTGGGGGTGTACAGGGTCTGAACGTTTCCCTTTTTTAAAAAGGGGAATGCTATTCTTAGGTTTGCTAGGCGCCCGTATGCTGGGGGTTATTTGGTTGATGTGCGCCTCCAAAAGATGTGCTCGGTGTTATACTCACCCCAAGATCCTTTTCCTTAGTGATTTTTAGTCGGGGGCCCCCCCTAGACTGTACTTCCTCTGGTTCTTTGCTCTTTCCCAGTCTTCATGACTTTGAATTTGGTGGGGTTAACTCAGGAGCCAGTTGCTGACCAGGCCTGCAGCCTGCCCAGACCCCTTTTAGTTCTCCCTGGTCCTCGTCCATTAAATTCTTTTTATTAACTTAAATCATTTTGCAAACAGGGACCTTCAGTCTATTCCTTCCGTCATGTCGTTCAAAAAAAAGAAAAGCACCGGTCCTGGACTCCCCCCTGTGGCACCCCGCTCGTTACAGGCGCCCACTCTGACACCTCGCCCGTACCTGACTCGCTGTTTTTTTCCCCTGACAGGTATTCAATGATCCATTGCGTTCCTTCCCTTTTCCCCCCGGGTCCTCCAGTTTCCACTAATCTCTTGTGTGGAAATTTTAAAAAACCCCTTCCCTTACAGCCCAAGAAAATACAGTCCACCCCCCCCTCTCTCTTTTTTTACTGCTGTCCCCCTGTTTTAGAACTCCAGTGGTTTGGGGTTTTCCGTCCCTAACCCCCGTGCTGGCTGTCGTTGATAAGCTCTTTCCCTTTTCCCTAGGTCCCCCACCACTCTTCTCCTGATAATCTTCTCCATGACTTTGCACTGGTCGGTAGTTTAATGCTTCATGTCTGCCCCCTTTTTTTTAAAAAAATGGGACTACATTTGTGTCTTCCATACCTCAGGCCCCCCCAGTTTTGATGGATGTGTTGAAGATTGTTGTTAGTGGTACACATAACACCTCTCTTCCTCTCTCAGAAACCCAAGGAGAGATGTTATCCGGCCCCATCCCCCGGGGTATCTAGCTCTTTAAAATTTTCCCTTCTTCCTCGGTTGTATGTATTGTGTCCAGGGCCCGGGGTTTTTCCCCCCCCTCCTCTTTTTGGGGTCCCTTCTGTCCCCCTGTAAACACTTTTAATCTCATGTTGAGCTCCTCACTACTTGGGTCGTTTCTTGTGATCTTCCCTCCTTCCTTCCTCAACCTTATTACCTGGCCCCTTTACTGTTGTTTCCTCCTGATGTGGCTGTACAACAGCCGGTCCCGGTTTTGGGGGTTTGTATTGCCGTTGGGTCTCCCCTCTTACCTGTGCATATTCATTTTTGGCTCTACGACTGCTCTCCTTATTCTCCTGGGTCTTTTGCCTTCTATGTTTCTTTCATTCTCTAGCACACTTGGTTTTGGGGGCCCTACACCTTTGGGTGAACCCAAAAAGGGGCCCTCCTGGCTTTCTCGTTATTTCTGTTACCCCCTTTCAAACCTCTCCTCACTTCCTTGCATTTTTATCTCGTTTACTGACTTTCCTGCCAGTTCTCTGTCCCCTGAACCCCGTAAAGGGAAAAATTTTTTATGCCTTTTTTCCCCCCTTTTTTTTAGATTGGCTTCATTCGTCCCCCCCTTTTATCTGCACTTGTAACTTACAATATATTCAAAAACAGAACCACATGATCACTGGCCTCGAGGGTCTTTCATATGTGATGTCCTCAATATCTGCACTAATCAAGGTGAATTTGGGGCCAGTCTCCCGGGGTTTTTTTCCCTTTTCCCCCCTCTCTGGTAGCGTCCCTTACGTGTTGGTACGTGAGGTTTTCCAGTCCACCTCCCTCATCTTAGCCCTCCCGTTTCTGGGCCCCCATGGGCTCCCCCTTCTAACAGTCGATTTCCTTGTGGTTGAAGTCACCCCCTAATCAGTAGCTTTTCCCTGCTTGCATGAACCGCCTGGCCACTTCCCCTGTGTCAACATCGCTCTATTACTCTCATCATACTCTTGCCTTGGCCTCCTGCTGTTCTATGGTGGGTTTTTATCCCCCTTACCACCTTTGGACCTCCCGACTGAAGTGTTCCTATTTGTTATCTCTTTCTTCTCCTCCCGTTCCCCTCCCGCTCAAAAAAACCCCCCCGGTTTTTTATGAGCAGTGCCCCCCCCCTCCACCCCTCGGGCTTTCCTCAGGATCTGATATCCCCCTTGGAAAAAGGGGGGCTGTTATCATTCCTGTGTGTTTGGTTTCTGTGAGCTGTGATGTCCCCTGATATTTTTTTTGTGTGTGTGTGTGTGTGTGTGTGTGTGTGTGTGTGTGTGTTTTGCACTCACAAGACCCTGAAATAATAACAGTATGAATAAAAAAACTGTTTTTCCCCCGGAAAAAACAGTAATTTTTGGTTCAAATTAATTCCACTACTGTTATTATTCGCGTCTTTAATTAAACTTAACAACTTGTGAAATTACTCTCTTTTTTTTGTAATTTTTTTCCCCCATTATTTTTGATGCAATTAATGAATTTAGATTTTGAGTTAAGATTTAAAAAAAAAAATTTGATGCAGTTGTAATAGTTACTGATATTGATATGTGTGTGTGTGGGAGGAGAGAGAGAGAGGAGAAAAAAAAAATTTAAAAAGAAGACACCAGATTTGGCCCCAAACAGCCCCAGTCGTCATTTAAGGGTCACAGGAAACTATCAAATCGACAGACAATAATAAAAAGATGCATTAAACTTAAAGACTAAAAAAAAAAAAAAAAATACCTCAGTGCTGCCTCACCATTAACAAAAAAAATCCCCCATTACCCCCCAGCTTGCTCGACCCCCAATATCATTGTAATTTTTTTTTTCCCTTTTTTTGGCCCCAAAAGTGGCGACACATTGCTTTTAAAAAAAGCTTAAATATCCACTTTCATTTTAGCGAAATGAAATCGGCAAAAGTAAAATCACGTGACCTGGGGCCTCTTATTCCCCTCTTAAGTGACAATTATCACTCTTTTGGCTTTTCCCCCGGTCTGGGGTTTTTTAACACTGTTATTTTACATTCTCCCCCAATCAGGGCTCTGCTGCTGGCTACGTCATAAAAACTGCTTGTGTAAGCCAATGGCACCACGTCCTAGAAATACCCAACATCGGGATTTTAAGCGACCTTTATAAGCTCGGTGACAAGTAAAAAGGGAAATAATGATGCTGGGGCAAAAAAAAAAATATAAATTTTCTTATACCTTCACACATATTAATGAAGGTTTTATTGAAAAACAACCAAAACTACAAGCAAACCCCACTAATCTGAAAAAAAAAGCTGCAACCAAAAACCCAACCACTATATCAAAAACCACAACTAAAAAACCACCACAAAATGAAAACAAACGCTAAACCACGATAACAACCACTATATTAACAACCACAACCAAAAAAGCTCTTCCCCTTCCCCTACATCATCAGTGTTCCGGTTCAGCCCAAACCCCAAGATAAACAAGAATAATAAAAAAAAAGGCCCACCATGTAATAAAATGAGGTATTGTCAGGAACCCCAAAATGGCCTGGGAACGCTGCTACATTTAACCTGCTTCCACACAAAGGTCATTCACCAGCCCTCTGAGACGTGTACTGAGGTGTACTGGAAAAAGGTTCATACCATTCAATTCTCAGATACACTCGTGTAATGTCACGTTATATAACAACAATTTGTAGAGGACACTTTGACAACGTTTCGCTCCTTCCGGCCCTTATCAAGTTTCAGTAAAAGGGGGAAACAAAAGGGGGGGTAAAATGGAGAGGTGAGCATGACAGAATTAGATACAAAAATAACCTCGCTCAGTTTGTAGCGCCCATACTCACAAGTGAGGGACTGGGGGTTAATTCCCCAGGGGGAAATGGGGATGTTTCCTTAACCTTTGACCCCGTTCACCTACGTAGGAGGGACCTGGGTGTTAGCCCCCGCATCCCCCCCCGTTCACCTGCAGTAAGTAGATACCCGGGTGTTAGTAGACTGGCGTGGGTGCATCCTGGGGAGGGATTAACGAACCCCCTGGAAATAAGACAATGTGACAACATTGCTTTATTGGTTATCCTGAGTTATTAACCCTCTGGTTCATAACCAAATAAAATCTCTCATTTCTCTTCTTCTCTTTCATTCTTCTTCGTCGTCTTCTTTGCCCCGGGCGGTGACTAACCCCTGCCCAGCACCCAGGCGGCAAAAACAATAACACTCCACGGGGCCGGCCTTTTAAACACAGACAATAATTTTGCAATTACAAACAATAAATAACTCATTCCCGGGCGTCCCAACACCCGCAACAGCCGACTAAAAAACTTTTAAACGCATCGCCGAGCCCAATCGAGACGAGGTCCCCCGCAACACCGTCAAAAATCTCAGGCTTCGTCCCTTAATTACCTTGTAAGTGTTGTTTGGGGTTGGAAAAAGGTTTTTGTTGGGGGGTTAGGTTTGGAAGGAAAAGGGGGGGGGGGGGGAAGGGGGGAGGGGGATAGGAGGGAAAGAGGGGGGGGTGTTGGGGGAGAATGTCATGAAAAAGAGGGAGAGAAGGGGGAAAGGGGGGAGGGAGGGGGAATAGGGGGAAAAAATTTAAAAGGTGGGGGGAAAAATGGGGAAAGGGAAAGGGGAAAGAATTCCGAGGGGGAAAGGAAAAGGGGGAAGGAATGAAAAGGGGGAGAAGGAATGAAGGAGGGGGAGGAGGAATGAAGGAGGGGGGAAAGGAAGAAGGAGGTGAGGAGGAATGAAGGAGGGGGAGGAGGAATGGGGGTGGAAAAAAAAGAAGGAGGTGGGAAAGGGAAAGAAGGAGGGTGAGGAGGAAGGAAGGAGGGGAGGAAAAATGAAGGAGGGTGGAAGGAAGAAGGAGGGTGAGGAGGGAAAGAAAGGGTGGGAAAGAATGAAGGAGGGGGGGAAGGAATGAAAGGGTGGGGAAAAAATGAAGGGTGGGAAGGAATGAAGGAGGGGGGGAAGGAATGAAGGAGGGGGGAAGGAAGAAGGAGGGGGGGAAGGAATGAAGGAGGGTGGGAAGGAATGAAGGAGGGTGGGAAGGAATGAAGAGGGTGGGAAGGAATGAAGGAGGGTGGGAAGGAATGAAGGAGGGTGGGAAGGAATGAAGGAGGGTGGGAAGGGAAAATGAAGGAGGGTGGGAAGGAATGAAGGAGGGTGGGAAGGAATGAAGGAGGGTGGGAAGGAATGAAGTAGAGTGGAAGGGGAATGAAGGAGGGTGGGAAGGAATGAAAGGAGGGTGGGAAGGAATGAAGGAGGGTGGGAAGGAATAAAGGGGGTGGGAAGGAATAAAGGAGGGGGAAGGAATGAAGGAGGGCGGGAAGGAATGAAGGAGGGTGGGAAGGGTGAAGGAGGTGAGGAAGAATGAAGGGGGGGGAAGGAATGAAGGGGGGTGGGTAGGAATAAAAGGAGGGGGGGGAAAGGAATAAGTAGAGTGGGAAGGAATGAAGGAGGGTGGAAGGAATGAAGGAGGGTGGGAAGGAATGAAGGAGGGTGGGAAGGAATGAAGGAGGTGGGAAGGAATGAAGGAGGTGGGAAGGAATGAAGGAGGGTGGGAAGGAATGAAGGAGGGTGAGGATTAATGAAGGAGGGTGGGAAAGAATGAAGGAGGGTGAGAAGGAATGAAGGAGGGTGGGAAGGAATGAACGAGGTGTGGAGGAATGAAGGAGGGTGGGAAAGAATGAAGGAGGGTGAGAAAGAATGAAGGAGGGTGAGGAAGAATGAAGGAGGGTGGGAGGAATGAAGGAGGGTGGGAAAGAATGAAGGAGGGTGAGAAAGAATGAAGGAGGGTGAGGAAGAATGAAGGAGGGTGGGGAGGAATGAAGGAGGGTGGGAAGGAATGAAGGAGGGTGGGGAGGAATGAAGGAGGGTGGGGAGGAATGAAGGAGGGTGGGAAGGAATAAAGGAGGGTGGGAAGGAATAAAGGAGGGTGGGAAGGAATAAAGGAGGGTGGGAAGGAATGAAGGAGGGTGGGAAGGAATAAAGGAGAACGGGAAGGATGAAGGAGGGCGGAAAGAATGAAGGAGGGTGAGAAGGAATGAAGGAGGGTGAGGAAGAATGAAGGAGGGTGGAAGGAATGAAGGAGGGTGGGAAAGAATGAAGGAGGTGAGAAGGAATGAAGGAGGGTGAGGAAGAATGAAGGAGGGTGGGAGGAATGAAGGAGGGTGAGGAAAGAAGAATGAAGGAGGGTGGGAAGGAATAAAGGAGGGTGGGAAGGAATAAAGGAGGGTGAGAAGGAATGAAGGAGGGTGAGGAAGAATGAAGGGTGGGGAGGAATGAAGGAGGGTGGGGAGGAATGAAGGAGGGTGGGGAGGAATGAAGGAGGGTGGGAAGGAATAAAGGAGGGTGGGAAGGAATAAAGGAGGGTGGGAAGGAATACAGGAGGGTGGGGAGGAATAAAGAGGTGAGGAAGAGGAATAAAGGAGGGTGGGAAGGAATGAAGGAGGGTGGGAAGGAATAAAGGAGGGTGAGAAAGGAATAAAGGAGGGTGGGAAGGAATAAAGGAGGGTGGGAAGGAATAAATGAGGGTGGGAAGGAATAAAGGAGGGTGGGAAGGAATAAAGGAGGGTGGGAAGGAATAAAGGAGGGTGGGAAGGAATAAAGGAGGGTGGGAAGGAATAAAGGAGGGTGGGAAGGAATAAAGGAGGGTGGGAAGGAAT
>WNWK01030242.1:10000-23669 GCA_009830355.1 Cherax destructor
TGTATGTTTGTTATACGTTATTATATGATGTTTTTCTTACCATGTTATCTATATGGAAGAAGTGTCCTTATGGTTTTTATATTAATAACTTTTTTAAATTCTTTATATTATTCCTTATACGTTTTGGTATGTTGTTATTTCTACGCTCCTTTGCCCTGATAGCCACCCTGACAGCCATCCCCGACAGCCATCCCTGACAGCCATAAATTTAAAGCTAAAGTTTATAGGAACTTACAATGTTTTTATGTCAAGATAGTTTAAGAAGTAAAGCACCTGTCAATGGTTTTAATTTTCTTAGGCCAAAGGATACATGTGTAATTAATGTGACATTTTATTGTTGCAACGTTTCGCTCTAGAGAAGCTTTGGTCAGGCTATTGCATGGCGTTGACGATACTATTATATTGGTTTGACAAAGCACCTGGAGAGCGAAACGTTTCCGCAATGAAATTAGTTGCACGTGTGTCGTCTTGCCTAAAACACTGTTGATAATTCTACTACCAACACCATTTAAGTTTTAATTTTGTTTAAGATTGCAATCATCAAGTGTTTTGTTTACCTTCTGCACCTCTCTCCTGCATCATGATCATATACAATCCTCTGGTCTAAGACCAAGGAAAAAACACGGGACCTTGTAACATTACATAATTAACGATGTCATCAGTAATTACTGTTGACATCGTTAGTACGTGTAACACTGGGTAAAGCAGAGAGCCTCCCTGACCACATTACCACTGGGAACCTCTTGAGGATGAAATATTTCCCATGTCAGAAACACCGAGGCCGACGTACAGTCGTTGTTGCTACCACTCGTGTCTATGAGGGGGAGAAGACTCTTCATAAGTAAGTTTAGTCAGGTATACACAAATACAGTTACATAGATTATTATACATAGCAGCATATGTGTAGAGAACCTGGGATAACCCAAAAAAGTCAGAGTGACTTATTTCACACTGGAATGTGGAATTTTCTTAAGGATATAACAAATGCAATAAACAAACATCTTAAATAACCATGCAGGATGCAAAAATCAGATGCAGGAGTCAGGCGTATCATAGGTGAAGTTTAATATGGCCACGTCTCATTACATTCCTTGCTTCAGCTCACCTAGCCGTAAGCAGGTACCTGGGTATCAATCGACTGTTGTGGGTCGCATCCTGGGGATGGTCAATGCTACAAAATCTGAGAGACTCAAACTCCTTCTGGTCCACTATACACCGCATCACCAGGAAGCAAGTCCACACCCCATCTCCCTCACAATCAACACCCTAGTAGACACCCTAGTAGACACCCTAGTAGACACCCTAGTAGACACCCTAGTAGACACCCTAGTAGACACCCTAGTAGACACCCTAGTAGACACCCTAGTAGACACCCTAGCAAACACCCTAGCAGACATTCCAGTAGACATAAAGAACATCGCCAGGAGTTTAACATTCAACAACAGCTCGGCTATCTACTCTTACAACTTTCTCAGAACATAGCGTAGACACAGATTATGACCATAGGCTTTGCCACCTTAAAAGAACATTAAATGTAACTCTGTTTCCCTATACTTGACCCACATTTTCATTACAATCCTGTAAACGTTAAAGTCCCGGATCTTCTGTGGGAATATGAGGGCTGTCAAGTATCGTCGCAGATTGCAAGTAACTTTAGTCTAATTTGAGTACTGAAGATTGAACATGTAATAGATAGTGCGTCTTAAGCAACAACATAGACTAAGTTGCTTACACTTTCTGCGAAATTTGGACATCTTGCATGAGTTCCTAACCAGGGCGGCGCCCCTTCAGTCATCAACCATCACCATTACTACTACCATCACAACTACCACTACTTAAGCACCCACAACCAGCACACCACACACACTAGCAACACTCACCACTGAGCAACCACTAGACTCACCAACACCCACTCACCAGTAGTCACATCACGGGTGATCCTCAACACACTGCCAATATCTTTTGTGACTCCTGCGTCGATATTGCCTCACGATCCTTGTTGGAGGAGATGGTGGTTTAGAAGAGAGATGTAACACAGTCTGGAGTTTTGGAGAGATGGTAGTGTTGAAAAGATGAGATGGTGACGTTGGAGGAGCTCTTAGTTTGGGGAAATATGGTGGTGGTGGTGGAGTACTGGTTGTAGTAGTGGTGTCAGAACTAGTACTGTTGACAATGGTAGGACCTTTTACTGATTAACAATCAAGTACAGGATGCCTTTTACCAACATTAACTATCCTCCACCAGGTACTGGAGTCTCTTGCACACAGAACTGGAGTGTCTTACACACAGTACTGGAGTATCTTACACACAGTACTGGAGTGTCTTACACACAGTACTGGAGTATCTTACACACAGTACTGGAGTATCTTACACACAGTACTGGAGTATCTTACACACAGTACTGGAGTATCTTACACACAGTACTGGAGTATCTTAAACACAGTACTGGAGTGTCTTACACACAGTACTGGAGTATCTTACACACAGTACTGGAGTGTCTTACACACAGTACTGGAGTGTCTTACACACAGTACTGGAGTATCTTACACACAGTACTGGAGTATCTTACACACAGTACTGGAGTATCTTACACACAGTACTGGAGTGTCTTACACACAGTACTGGAGTATCTTACACACAGTACTGGAGTATCTTACACACAGTACTGGAGTATCTTACACACAGTACTGGAGTATCTTACACACAGTACTGGAGTGTCTTACACACAGTACTGGAGTATCTTACACACAGTACTGGAGTATCTTACACACAGTACTGGAGTATCTTACACACAGTACTGGAGTCTCTTGCACACAGAACTGGAGTGTCTTACACACAGTACTGGAGTATCTTACACACAGTACTGGAGTGTCTTACACACAGTACTGGAGTATCTTACACACAATACTGGAGTATCTTACACACAGTACTGGAGTATCTTACACACAGTACTGGAGTATCTTACACACAGTACTGGAGTATCTTAAACACAGTACTGGAGTGTCTTACACACAGTACTGGAGTATCTTACACACAGTACTGGAGTGTCTTACACACAGTACTGGAGTGTCTACACAACGGAGTATCTTACACACAGTACTGGAGTATCTTACACACAGTACTGGAGTTCTTACACACAGTACTGGAGTGTCTTACACACAGTACTGGAGTATCTTACACACAGTACTGGAGTATCTTACACAAGTACTGGAGTGTCTTACACACAGTACTGGGGTGTCTTACACAAATACTGGAGTTCTACACAGTACTGGAGTATCTTACACACAGTACTGGAGTTCTTACACACAGTGCTGGAGTATCTTACACAGTACTGGGTATCTTACACAGTACTGAGTTCTTACACCAGTACTGGAGTTCTTACACACAGTACTGGAGTATCTTACACACAGTACTGGAGATTCCCGTACTGATTTAACACAGTACTGGAGTGTCTTACACACAGTACTGGAGTGTCTTACAAACAGTACTGGAGTGTCTTACACACAGTACTGGAGTGTCTTACACACAGTACTGGAGTGTCTTACACACAGTACTGGAGTGTCTTACACACAGTACTGGAGTATCTTACACACAGTACTGGAGTATCTTATACACAGTACTGGAGCGTTTTACACAGTACTGGAGTGTATTACACATAGTACTGGAGTGTCTTACACACAGTACTGGAGTGTCTTACACACAATACTGGAGTGCCTTACACACAGTACTGGAGTATCTTACACACAGTACTGGAGTGTCTTACACACAGTACTGGAGTGTCTTACACACAATACTGAAGTATCTTACATACAGTATTGGAGTATCTTACACACAGTATTGGAGTGTCTTACACACAGTACTGGAGTGTCTTAACACAGTACTGGAGTATCTTCACTAGTACTGGAGTATCTTACACAGTACTGGAGTATCTTACACACAGTACTGGAGATCTACACACAGTACTGGGTGTCGTACACACAGTACTGGAGTGTCTTACACACAGTACTAGAGTATCTTACACACAGTACTGGAGTGTCTTACACACAGTACTGGAGTGTCTTACACACAGTACTGGAGTGTCTTACACACAGTACTGGAGTGTCTTACACACAGTACTGGAGTGTCTTACACACAGTACTGGAGTGTCTTACACACAGTACTGCAGTACTGAAGTATCTTACACACAGTACTGGAGTATCTTACACACAGTACTGAAGTATCTTACACACAGTACTGGAGTGTCTTACACACAGTACTGGAGTGTCTTACACACAGTACTGGAGTGTATCTCACACAGTACTGGAGTGTCTTACACACAGTACTGGAGCTCTTACACACAGTACTGGTGTTTCTTACACATAGTACTGGTGTTTCTTACACACAGTACTGGAGTCTCTTACACACAGTACTGGAGCTCTTAAACACAGTACTGGTGTTTCTTACACATAGTACTGGTGTTTCTTACACACAGTACTGGAGTCTCTTACACACAGTACTGGAGTCTCTTACACACAGTACTGGTGTTTCTTACACATAGAACTGGTGTTTCTTACACACAATACTGGAGTGTCTTACACATAGTACTGGTGTTTCTTATACACAGTACTGGAGTCTCTTACACACAGTACTGGAGTCTCTTACACACACATAACTGAAGTTTTCTAACACTTCCACCTGGATGCGACCCACGACAGTCGGCTGGCACACAAGTACCTATTTTGCCCCACAGTGGTGTAAGGTAGGTAACTGACTCAAGTTTCTCCGTGCTTGGGAATCGAACCCGGGACCTTGCGATTGTGAGCTATGCTGCGCCTTTATAAGGGTGGCCCTACTGAGAGTTCGGGAGTGGGAGGCAGGGAAGGTTGGGGGATTGGTGTGTTGTGGAGGGTAATGACAGGGAATGTGACAGTGGAAATAACAGATAAGGAGGTTGGGGTGGTGGGGGAAGGGTGGGATGGGGGAGGGTTGGGGATGGCAGCCGGGGGAGGAGGGGTTGGGGATGGCAGCCGGGGGAGGTTGGGGATGGCACCTCACGGATGTAAACAGAAAAAAGGGTCGTTATTGTTATTTGTCTGACAATTTGCTTGTCTAGTCTGTCTGTCTCTATGTCTGCGTCTGTTCGTGTATTTGTCTGTCTATCCATGTGTGTGTAACTCTGTCTGTCGGTCTTTCTATCCATCTGTGTGTGTATCTGTCGGCCTGTCTATCCACCTGTGTCTACCAGTCAGGGTCTATCACCTCGGCTTAGCATCAACACAAAATATTACAAAAAAAAAATACAAATAAAATACTAACCTTAAAATATTTTCTTCTGTTCCGGGAAATTACGTCACAACAACATAATATAAATTACGTAACCACAACAGAATATAAATTACGTCACCACAACAGAATATAAATTACGTCACCACAACAGAATATAAATTACGTAACCACAACAGAATATAAATTACGTAACCACAACAGAATATAAATTACGTCACTACAACAGAATATAAATTACGTCACTACAACAGAATATAAATTACGTCACCACAACAGAATATAAATTACGTAACCACAACAGAATATAAATTACGTAACCACAACAGAATATAAATTACGTAACCACAACAGAATATAAATTACGTCACTACAACAGAATATAAATTACGTCACCACAACAGAATATAAATTACGTCACCACAACAGAATATAAATTACGTCACCACAACAGAATATAAATTAAGTCACCACAATAGAATATAAATTATGCCACAATATAATTTATACCATAACAACAGAATATAAATTTAAATTGGATTTGTTTAGTTCACTGGGT
Organism: Cherax destructor; assembly: GCA_009830355.1. Classification (NCBI taxonomy): domain Eukaryota; kingdom Metazoa; phylum Arthropoda; class Malacostraca; order Decapoda; family Parastacidae; genus Cherax; species Cherax destructor. Next base: position 15,822 of record WNWK01030242.1, read on the forward strand.
GCTCTGAGAAAGGTATCCCCACATCCCATAAGCCCAGCCTCCTCTACCTTAATGCAAGCAAAAGGAATAGTACAGAGTGAGACGTAAATTTCCATGGCAATTAAATAACAACATTGAAGATTTTATCCTAACTAGAAAAGTCATTCACAAATTGTCTCATAAAACTAATATCCTTTTTTTAAATAAAAAATTGCGCTTAGGCTAAACCCAAAAGGGTGCCATTATTTTAGTAAGGTGTATCAACTAATACAGATTGAACCAATTCAGAACAGACATAATTGAGTAATTCTGCAGGAAAATTTGAAGCCGAACTGAAGATTTTTCTGGGTTTCATGCGGTAACCAAAATCAGTAATGATCTCTATGAAATAGACCAGAGGAGATCCTGCACACGCCAGTAGTTCCACGGACCCTTCCCAAGCTTTAGTTCATCGGCATAGAAAATTTGAAGCAGATCGGATGCGGCATTTCTGAATTATAAGCAAAAACCTCGGAGGAAGACGAGATCACTGAACCCGAGTGTGTGTGCCGGCTCTGGAAAAAAGCCGTAGGAAAATATGGCATTTAAAGGCTCAATAAACTTATGAAAGTAAACAACATAATATAATCACGCGAGGTGTCGGTATTTCCTGCTTTCTTATGTATAAGTTATATTCTATTTCAGATTCTCCATGATCATTTAAGAAAAATATTTGATTGTTTTGCTTTTAAGAAACAGTACTGGGCCCCCACAGTACTTTGATACCCCACACAACAGGAACCCCACACAACAGGGGCCCAACACAAGGGCCTCACACATCAGGGGCCCCGCAGCACCAGGGACCCACATAACAGGGGTCCCACACAACAGTCTCTCCACAGCTCCAGGGATCCACAAAACAGGGCCCCCACAGCATCAGGGCCCATGAACGCCGCGGGACTTCACACCTCAGCCTCATCTGCAAGTGTGATGAGTGTAGCCGCCCTGACCGCCCACTGAGCCGCCCACCGCCCGCCTGACCACAGGCATACCTTCCTCACCCGCCCACCTGACTGCAGCCATACATTCCACACCCGCCCACCTGACTACAGCCATACATTCCACACCCGCCCACCTGACTACAACCATATATTCCACACCCGCCCACCTGACTACAGCCATATATTCCACAGCAGCCCACCTGACTACAGCCATACATTCCACACCCGCCCACCTGACTACAGCCATATATTCCACACCAGCCCACCTGACTACAGCCATATATTCCACACCCGCCCACCTGACTACAGCTATATATTCCACACCCGCCCACCTGACTACAGCCATACATTCCACACCCGCCCACCTGACTACAGCCATACATTCCACACCCGCCCACCTGACTACAGCCATACATTCCACACCCGCCCACCTGACTACAGCCATACATTCCACACCCGCCCACCTGACTACAGCCATACATTCCACACCCACCCACCTGACTACAGCCATACATTCCACATCCGCCCACCTGACTACAGCCATATATTCCACACCCGCCCACCTGACTACAGCCATATATTCCACACCCGCCCACCTGACTACAACCATAAATTCCACACCCGCCCACCTGACTACAGCCATATATTCCACACCCGCCCACCTGACTACAGCCATATATTCCACACCCGCCCACCTGACTACAGCCATAAATTCCACACCCGCCCACCTGACTACAGCCATACATTCCACACCCGCCCACCTGACTACAGCCATACATTCCACACCCGCCCACCTGACTACAGCCATACATTCCACACCCGCCCACCTGACTACAGCCATACATTCCACACCCGCCCACCTGACTACAGCCATTCCCGTCCACCTGACAAGCCATACATTCCACACCCGCCCACCTGACTACAGCCATACATTCCACACCCGCCTACTGTCCACCTGCCCACTGAGCCGCCCACCACTTAGTGACTGGGTGTGGGTGCTTGTTGGTACACCCTAAGCGAGTCTGACTATACCAATACCCCCACTGTCTTGCCCAAGCTGCCCTCCCCACCCCACCTTCAAAACGCCTCACCTCCCCTTTACCTCCCTGGGGGAGAAGCAGAGGAGCGGCAGGAGGTGGCAGACACCCGGGGGAGGTGACAACTGTGCTGGAGATGTTGAAAACGACCAGTGACACGCAGGCCGCCCAACCACTGCCGCCCACAATCAACTCCCCCCCCTGCCTAGCACCCCCCAAAGGACAAGCCTACCGCACATTAGGCACAAGCCTGCCTCAACACAAGCCTACCTCGGCACAAGCCTACCTCGGCACAATGCCTCACCTCGAGGCACAAGCCTACCTCGGCCTGCCAGCTCTAACAAGCCTACCTCGGCACAAGCCTACCTCGGCACAAGCCTACCTCGGCACAATGGCCTACCTCGGCACAAGCCTACCCCCTCGGCACCTTGAAAGCCTACCTCGGCACAAGCCTACCCTCGGCAGAAGCCTACCTCGGCACTCGGACAAGCCTACCTCGGCACAAGCCAAAAGCCCTGACCTCAGGCACAAGCCCTGACCTCCGGCACATGCCTACAAGTCTACCTCGGCACAAGCCTACCTCAGCACAAGCCTACCTCGGCACAAGCCTCCTCGCAAGCCTACAGTCTCCGGCACAGCCTACCTCGGAAAGCCTACCTCGGCACATGCCTACAAGCCTCTCGACAAATCCACATACTAATGGCACAAATCACCCACATGACTACAATGTTGAAGGCTCTGCTGAAATATCAGATCTGTCCAGGTCGGGTCCAGACGAGAGATGAGTCGTCATGCTCTGTTCTCTATTCTGTCAAGAATTCGTAGATGATACGGGAGACAGGTAATCCAAGAAAGTGGAGCATACTCGAGGTGTGAACACACTTGTGTCTCGTACAGTCTTGCAGCCTCTGCTGTCAAGCAGATGCGAGATACGTCAAAGAGCTGTTAGCTTCCTGGCCGCCTGGTTTGCAAGATTTACAACGTGGTTCTTCATAGTCAATTTGGAGTCAAATTTCATCCCAAGGATATCAACCTCATCTCCGGATTCCAACACTCTTCCATTCATTCTTACCACTCTTCCAGCATTACCATCATGGTGCCTAGAGACCATCATTCTTACCACTCTTCCAGCATTACCATCATGGTGCCTAGAAAGAACCATCATTCTGACCATCTTCTCTAGCATTACCATCATGGTGCCTAGAGACCATCATTCTTACCACTCTTCCATCACTACCATCATGGTGCCTAGAGACCATCAATCTTACCACTCTTACATCACTACCATCATGGTGCCTAGAGACCATCATTCTTACCACTCTTCCAGTATTACCATCATGGTGCCTAGAGACCATCATTCTTACCACTCTTCCAGCATTACCATCATGGTGCCTAGAGACCATCATTCTTACCACTCTTCCATCACTACTATCATGGTGCCTAGAGACCATCATTCTTACCACTCTTCCATCACTACCATCATGGTGCCTAGAGACCATTATCATTTGTGTTCACTCAGAAGCAACTGTGACCTGCCATCGTGTCCCCCAGGTTGATACAGTTGTAACCTGGTGATTTATGTAACAGCTGACATTTCTTCTCTTGGATAAGTAAATGTCAGAGTACACTCATTTGCATACGCATGGGATTCTGGGATGAGTTTATTATAAAACTCACTGGTCTTCTTAAAACATCTCCACAAACATGTAGAGTTAAAGGTTATTTATTCTCTTAATTGGCCTGTTACCAGTGTTACCAGTGTTACCAGTGTTACCAGGGTTACCAGTGTTACCAGTGTTGTAACATAAGATATAATAATTCGGGATTACAAAACATAACTAATATTTATAATCTTTACTATTAAAATTATTTGGCATAAAAATAAGGAGTCTAACTCCTACTCTTCTCTTTGGTATTTATATCACATTCAAATTAACATACATTTACAACACCATTTTTCTATCAAATACCAATTACAAATTAAACAGTCATAACCCTATAGTGTCTAGTGCCACATACACTGCCTTTACACAGTGTCATAACACACCTCTCCGTGCTTCCTTTTCTCCGAAGTCATGACACCACAACACTCACCGGGATACACGACACCACAACACTCACCGGGATACACGACACCACAAACTCACCGGGATACACCCACAACACTCACCGGGATCACGACACCACAACACTCCACGACACTTTTGTCATATACGACTCTCAGTATGCGGTAAGTGACTAATGAGGCAGCATAAGTCTGCGAGGAACTGAAGTCAGCAGACTGGGAAGAGATACCCACACTGATCAGCAGACTGAATGAGGTCCGCAGGTAACAGCCAGCGAGGAACTGAGGTCAGCAGACTGAGTGAGGTCAGTAACAGAAGCCAGCAATGAACTGACTTCAGCAGACTAAGTGAAGTCTGCAGTTAACAAAAGGGCTAGCTCCGACCCACAACATTGGGTGATGACGTGGGTGGTACAGCAGGCCGGCAGGTTGACCATCTAACCAACACTTTGCTAGGAGGTCGAAACAGAGTTGAAAGTCTTTGAAGTAGACATTTCATAAAAAAGGCCCAAGCACATTTCCCCTGAGGAACACTGCCCACAAATAGTGTCTTGTTGACTTTGTCCTGTTGATTACTAAGCTTGAATCTTCCTTGAAGGTAACCACTCATTTTTACTCACTCTCTCTCTCTCTCTCTCTCTCTCTCTCTCTCTCTCTCTCTCTCTCTCTCTCTCCCCTCTCTCTCTCTCTCTCTCTCTTTTTTTTGTCAGACCGCTGGCCAGTGTGTTATTAAAAACAAAAAAGACACTTGTCTCCTGTAATTCAAGCCCTTTTCCCAGCAACTTTTGTAACCTATCTTTTCTGTCTGTCTGTTTTCCTGTCTGTCTCTGTGATAACTAGTTCACTTCCCCCAGTTAAGAGTCAGAATCATTCTGTCAGTAGGTCAGGGATCCCCCCTAACAGTCAATTATCCCTCCAGTCGGTGACCTATCCTGTCAGTCGGTCAGTCATCCATGTGGTCAGTCATCCATGTGGTCAGTCATCCTGTGGTCAGTCATCCATTGGGGGGTCAGTCATCCATGGGGGCCAGTCATCCTGTGGTCAGTCATTTTTTGGGGGCAGTCATCCATGTGGTCAGTCATCCATGTGGTCAGAATCATCCATGTGGTCAGTCATCCATGGGGGCAGTCATCCAGTTAATCCGGGGCATTTCCCCCTTTTTCACCCTAACCCCCTCAGACAGTCTATTCCCCAAACCCCGTCAGTCAGCCAGACACCCCTTATCTTGTCAGCCACCCCGTCAATCATTCAGTAAATCAGTCAGCTGTTGTAAGCTGACATTTTGCCACCCCCATCCAATTTTTAAAAAATTTTTCAGTGGTGACTTCAAAGTTAATATGTCAGTGGTGACTTCAAAAAAAGGGGGTTAAATTAAAAAAGTCAGTGGTGACTTCAAAGTTAATATGTCAGTGGTGATTTCCCAAAGTTAAAATGTCGGGGTGACTTCAAAGTTAATATGTCAGTGGTGACTTCCAAAAAGTTAAAACCGGGGGGTGACTTGAAAAGGGGGGTTTTTTTAATACCAAAAAAAGGGGGCGGGTTAAAAAAATTTTGGTACAATCACACCTAAAAATACTACTATTCCACTACTATTTCTATTACTATTACTACTACTATTACTACTCAAATTTCTGCTACTCTTTCTCTCTCTCTTTCTCTCTCTCTCTTTCTTCTCTCTCTCTCTCTCTTTTTTTTCTCTCTCTTTGTTTCCCCTCTTTCTCTCTCTCTTTATTCTTCTCTCTATTCTCTCTCTCTCTATTATTACTACTACTACTATTACTACTACTATACTTATATATATACTATATTACTACTACTATTTTTACTACTACTACTACTATTACTACTACTACTACTATTATTACTACTACTACTACTACTATTTTACTACAAACTACTTTACAAACTACTACTACTATTTATACTACCTACAACACAGGTAAAGGTGTTGTGTGGGTTTCACAACACCTGGTGTACGGGGGGGGGGTGGTGGGGGGGGTAGGAGAGGAGGTGGGGGAAGAGCGATGTTGAATCGTGTAAATTTTTAAAAAAGAAGCTCACCTAAACGAACGGGGGAAAAAAAAAAAACGGCGGGGGATCATCCATGTTTGTTTTGGTGTGAAAACTCATGTTGGGTAATCAGAAACATCTCAGGCGCGGGGGACGCACCCCGCGTCTCACAAAAACCCGGGCCCTTTTTCGTCCCCCGGGCCCCGACGCACGGTCGGAGGGGGGGGGGGGTTGGGCAGGGGCAGGGGGGGGGGGGGCTGGGTTAATAATTGGGTTTAGAAAACCCCTGGCGGGGGCCCCCCACGCCCGCGTTCCTCAATATATAACCCCGGGTTCCCCGGGATTAAAAAAGGTGGGTTGTGATCCCCGGGCCCCCACCTGTCTGAACGATAACCCAGGAGCGAATTTTCTTTGTGGGGGTTATTTATGCCCCCCACCTTCCCCCTACCCTTCCCCTTTCCCCCCCCTTCCCCCCACCATCTCCCTTCATTGACCTGTGCCCAGGTATGAGTCATTATTAGAAGTACCTTTTCCTGACCTGCCAGACGGACCTAAAAGGGGGAGAGAAAATAGGGATGGAGAGGGGAAAAAAAGAGGTATAGAAGGGGTGGAGGGAAGTATAGAAGGGAAGATGGAAGGTAGAGAAGGATGGGGGGATAGACTTGGGGAAGGAGAAAAGAGGATTGGGTGGAATGAGGATAGGAAGAAATAAAGAAAAAATGTCTGAGGGGGACCTTTTTATTTTTTTCCCTAATGCTTTTTAAGGAGGACCGATGTCTAATGCTTTTTAAGGGGGACCTGATGTCTAATGCTTTTAAGGAGGACCTGATGTCTAATGCTTTTTAAAGGGGACCTGATGTCTAATGCTTTTAAAGGACCTGATGTCTAATGCTTTTAAAGGGGACCTGATGCCTTGAAGGAGGACTTGATGCCTTGAAGGAGGACCTGACGTCTTGAAGGGGGCCGACGACTTGAAAGGACCTAACGTCTTGAAGGAGGACCGCGGCGAAAGTTAAGTCCTCCTTCAAATCGTCGGCTTCCTTCAAGACGTCGGTTCTCCTTCAACATAATCCTCTCTAAGTCAGCCTGTCGCTAGACAGTTAGCCATCCAGTCAGCCATTCATTCATTCAGCCAGACGGGTTAAACAGCCAGACATCCCCGTCCGTAGGGGAGAGCCAGTGACAAGCCAGAACCGGAGATGAGAGTGGTCTTGGACCACCTAAGCCCCCCTGAATACCCGTCAAGCAATAGACAACAACCACTGTCCAGCAAAAAACCTGGATAAGACATGTATAATACATACTGGCACACCTAAATTACCATTATTATGATGTTTTAAAAATAACCCGACTAGGTTGGTTAGTTGGGTTTTAAAAAAAAATCTACTATACGAAGGGCTTTACGGCTGCTTGCCAACTGTACACCACCAGTAAAGGGCTCTTTAATCCATAAAATAGGCATTAAAGTAAATTCTCGGGGTATATACATTGAGATATACATCTCTCAGTGATATACCTGAGAATTTTACACCTCTCAGTGTATATATCTTGTTTTAAGTCATTCTGGTGGAGAGAGTTAATACGAGGACCCAGCATCGATACCCGCAAGAAAACCCAAAAAAATCCTCAAGAGGATAAATAAAAAAAAAATCCTCAGGTAAAGAAAAAGGGAGAGAAAAACCTAAGCAATGGTTTCACCTCCCTAAATCTATTATAGGAGTGAGGAGAAAGTGTTATCTCGAAAAAGCCATGGGTCGAAAACCTTCAGTGGTTGTGG
>WNWK01030243.1:0-23667 GCA_009830355.1 Cherax destructor
TGTCCACACTCCTTCCTCTACCCCACTCGCACAATTCTGCCCCCAACGTCCTTGCCCTTCCCCCAAACCCTCAGCCCCCCCATTCTAAAGCCCAGCAAAAACCCCAAATCCCGGTTTTCGCCCTGACTAGTTCTATAACGAGTTTGAGGTTCATCCCCCCTCCTCATCCCTACCTTCACCCCTGCCCCCTCCCCCCCCCTTTGACAGTTTCCTTTCTATCTCCTCCCCCTCTTTTTAAGTACAGTCTGTAGACTCCCTGATCGTTGCTCACTCTTCTTCCATTTCTAATGTACCCAAATTCCCCAATCTTTGACTTGAAACACGGGAAGCTATTGCAGAATATATTTCGGGACCGAAGGGACACTACTCCCCCCGGGGTTTCCTCATCTTTTTCCGTCAAAACCCCCTTCCCACAACGTCCTCCCCCCTTTCTGATTACAGGTCGCCCCTCCTCCCCCGTGGACTTTTCTAACCCTAGTCCAAGTTTCCCTCTCATTTCCCCACTTATATCTTTTTCTCCAAAATCATGGCTTTTTTGGCAGTGGAATAATTTGGCCCTCAGGGGAAAACCAGGTGAGCTTCAGGTGTTGTTTCTCATTTTTCCCCCCGGGGGGTCTGTTTGCAAGAACCCAAATTATAACCCACTGTTATCGGGCCCCTTTTCAGGCATTTTGTTATTTTTTTCGATCCTTTTTCCGATGGAATTTTTTTAACGAAAGTGTTTCTTCTTAAAAGACTGGTTTTCCCAAAACCGTCACTCTATGTTCCTTCTTCCTTTACATTCCCCCAAGCCCGACCCACTCTGTTTTTTATATTTTCCCCCCCTTTACGGGCAATGTCTACCCCAGATGTTGATTTTCTTTTTCTTTTACCCAAAACCCCCTATTACTTGGCGTTTTTAACGCACCCCATTTTCTTGGGGAGGGTCCCCGTGACTCCCTTTTGGCATTCATTTGGGGGGCATTTTTTGCTTCCCCCCTTATGTTTTAAATACGGGTACTCCTACCCCTTTTGGGTCCCCGAATCATTCTTTCTCCCCATCAATCTTTCCATCTGCCTTCATCTACTGCCCAAGCGGCAAAATTTTACCGGGTGAAATGGGCCCCTTTTTCAAAATCTTTCTGCCTTTTAAAGGGTTCCTACCTTTCCCCCACCATTGATGAGGTTTACTTTTTCCCCCCCCCTTTTACAGCGGGTTCCCTTCTATTCCCCAAACCTCAGGCAAGCACCCCCAGAATGCATGCCTTTGGGCTCCTGTTGGCTGGGCAGTGGTTTTAAACACACTGCATAGACAGGGATGGGGGAACAGAACCACATAGAGACCCCTTTTATTTCAAGCAGAAGAGAGCTTTGCTCACCGTGTCAAAATGATGCTAAACACACTTGCTGGCGAGATTAGTTTCACCGGGGACTTTAGCTTTCGATGAGTGCAGCCCGGAAGAAAGTGGGAAAAAATTAAAAGGGGTTTTTTTCCCCACCGGCCCCCGTTCTTCGGTTGCGGTTTTCCCCCCCTTTTCCCCTTGCCCCTTTTTTAAAAGGGGGGTCCTTGTTTTGGAAAAAGGATCGGGCTTTGGGGAATTTGGGGCCCCTTTCTTTTCCCAGACTGAACCAAAATTTCCCCCCAAACCCCCCCCTTTTTTTCCCCCATCCTCCCTTTTCCCCCCCCCCCCCCCCCTCCCCTCCCCCCCTTTTTTTCCCAGGGTTTTTCCCTGGGAGCCCTTTTCCTCAGGCATTCTTTGTTCCCTTTTGGGGGAAGGGGGACTTGGGCCATCCCTTTCCCAGGCCCCGGGGAGGGTGACTTTTCCGGGGAATCGGGGCGCCCGGGGGTGTCCGTCCCCCCCGGCCCCCCCTTTTTGGGATTTTTTGGGGCGGGGTTCCCCTGGGGACCTTTCGGTTTCCCGGGGGGGGGGGAAGGGGGTTTTCTTTGGGGGATCTTTCAGACCATAGTATTGGTAAAGCTCTGCTACGCCATGTTGGTAAAGACATCTCATTTCATGCTCTCAAGAGCGGCACTCACATCATCACGGTCCAGAATGCTGGCCAAGCTCGCGATCTTTCTCTTCTTACAACCATAGATACTGCTCCTGTTACTATTGACAAACACCATTCCCTCAATTTGTTGTGGTTCTGTCATTTTGCCCCACACCATTGTCCAACGGAATTTCCAGACATGTGGTGATGACATTTTCGAGCAGCTTGAGCTCCAAGAACTCCCTATCCTTAAAGTTGACACTTTTGTCCTCCTGCCAATAAGCGAAGACGTTATCCTTGCAATATAGCTCGTTTAACATTTGACTTCCGTGAACTACCACCTTCAGTTTACATTGCAGGTCAACGTTTACAAGTCCGAAGGTGACCCTACACGGCAACAGTGTAGAAACTGCCAGCGTTTTGGTCATCCAGCGAAATATTGCAGGTCCATGGCCGGATGCCCAGTCTGTGGTGGTGACGACCATGCCAGTTCTTGTATTCTCCCCCCTCTTGCCTTAACTGTCATGAGGCACATCCATCATATTCTCGCCGTTGTCAGGTTTACCTGAATGAGCGGAAATCTGTTGTCTCAAAGAGGCGGAATGCTTCTCATATGCTATGGCCATCTCTCGTCTACGCCTTCAAGGGAGACTTCCCTGCATTTCCTATTCTCAATTGCTAATTGTCGCCCACTTCTGGGGTCCCAACTTCCACGGCTTCCTCGTGGTCGCCTCATCCTCAATCCCCCCTGTCTCGAATCCTTTGATATTCTTGGCTCCGAGGTCCCTACCTCGGCTTTCCATCTGTCCACACTCTCTCCCTTCGAGCAATGTCTATCCCAGATGTTGATTTTCTGGTTTCTTCCTTACCACCACCCCTTCTATTACTTGGTGATTTTAATGCACACCATTTTCTTGGGGAGGGTCACTGTGACTCCCGTGGCATTCAGTTGGAGGCATTTCTTGCTTCTCTTCCCTCCATGTTTTAAATACGGGTACTCCTACCCATTTTGATCCCCGAACTCATTCTTTCTCCTGCATCGATCTTTCCATCTGCTCTTCATCTACTGTCCTTGACTTCACCTGGTCTGTCCTCCCGGACTTACATGACAGCGAACATTTCCCAATCATCCTTAAGTCTCCTCTGTTTTCTCCACCTCCTCATTGCCCACGCTGGCAATTTGACCGGGCGAAATGGGACCTTACGCACATCTTACTGCCTTTCATGAGGTTCCTACCTCGTCTTCCATTGATGAGGTTTTACATCTCTTTTCGTCCTCCATCTTCACAGCGGCTTCACATTCTATTCCCCAAACCTCGGGCAAGCATCCTCAGAAGTGCGTGCCTTGGTGGTTTCCTGCTTGTGCTCGGTTAGTGCATTTGAAACGCGCTGCATGGGGCAGGTATCGGTATAACAGAACCACAGAGAGACTCCTTGATTTCAAGCAGAAGAGAGCTATTGCTCGCTGTGTCATACGTGATGCTAAACGCACTTGCTGGCAAGATTGTTTCTACTGTCACTTTGGCTTCCTCGATGAGTGCAGTCTGGAAGAAAGTGCGGAAATTAAGTGGTAAATTCTCCCCCGACCCGGCTCCTGTTCTTCAGGTTGCTTGTGTCGATATAGCACACCCTCTTGCCGTTGCCACTGAAATTGGTAATCATCTCGTCCGCATTTCACAGGGGCTCCATCTATGCCCCTCGTTCCTTTCTTCTAAGTCTGCCAGCGAGTTAAAGCCCTTAGATTTTTCTTCTCTTAGAGAAGAATCCTATAATGTGCCTTTTACCCTTCAAGAACTGGAGGCAACGCTCTCTGCTTGCTTATCATCGGCAGCTGGACCAGACGGCATACATATTCGTATGCTACAGCATTTACATCAGTCTGCTCTTATTGTCCTCTTACGACTCTTTAATCTTATATGGTCGCAAGGAGTTCTTCCCCAGCTGTGGAAGTCTGCTATTGTTCTCCCTTTTCGAAAACCAGGTGCTACGGGACGTGATCCCTCTCACTACCGTCCCATCGCTCTTACCAGTGCAGTTTGCAAGGTGATGGAACATCTAGTTAATAGAAGTTTAATGTGGTATTTAGAGACTCACAATAGTCTCTCCCCTAGTCAGTATGGCTTCCGTAAGGGCGGTTCTGCCATTGACCCCTTGCTGTGCTTGGATATGTATATTCGTAATGCCTTTGCGAATAACCATTCGGTTATCGCTATCTTTTTCGACCTTGAGAAGGCTTATGATACAACTTGGAGATATAATATCTTGGCCCAGGCACACTCCTTAGGCCTCCGAGGCAACCTACCATTCTTTCTTAAGACCTTCTTAACTGACAGACATTTCCGGGTCCGAGTTAGTAATGAACTTTCCCGAAATTTGTCCAAGCTGAAGGTGTCCCCCAGGGATGTGTTCTGAGCACAACACTCTTTCTGTTTGCTATAAATAATCTGGCATCTGTTCTCCCATCCAATATTTGGTCATCACTCTATGTGGATGACTTTGCTATAGCTTGTGCAGGTGCTGACTGTCACCTCATTGTAGTTTCCTCCAGCATGCAATCAACCGGGTTTCTGATTGGGCCACCACTCACGGGTTTAAATTTTCTAGTGGCAAAACTCATCCAATTACGTTTACTAGACGTTCAGTGGTCTCTGACCATCCATTGTACCTATACGGCTCATGTATCCCAGAATGTGATACAGTCAAGTTTCTCAGCCTCCTGTTGAGAGCCTCTATGTAGAAGTGAACATTCCATCCTTGTCCGATCGTCGTGATGCACATTGCATTCGCTATTTTGTTCGCTCTCATGACCTCTGCAATCCTTCCAAGTATAGGATTGTTACAGATGTTAGTAGGCGCTCTTTATTTGTTCGTCGCCCCTGCTTACTTCGTCCCTTTTCTTTGTCTACATTCACTCCTGTCTTCTCTTCAGCTCCCACCTCTATATGTTCAAGTGACATCTCCCTTTCCCTACCCCTTGGGAAGTTCCTGCTGTCCGTGTCTGTTCTATTCCTCTACCTTGCGCGAAAGCCCAACTACCTACGGCGGCTTCTCGCTCTTTCTTTCTAGACCACTTCCGTTCTCATTCCCATGCCATCGCAGTATACACCGATGGTTCAAAGTCATCTGATGGCGTCGGATTCACAGCAGTGTTTCTGGACAGCATTGTACGAGGGCATCTATTACCCTAGGCTAGCATATTTACGGCTGAATTGTATGCCATTCTTGTGGCACTTATCCGTATTGCATCTATGCCTAAGTCACCATTTGTGGTCGTTTCAGACTCCCTTAGTGCTTTACAGGCTATCCGTAAAATTGATACACCTCACCCCCTAGTTCTTCGTATCCACCTTTGGTTACACTGTATCTTTAGCAAGCATAAAGATATTGTTTTTTGTTGGGTCCCTGGTCATGTTGACGTACAGGGCAATGAACAGGCAGACACTGCTGCGCGGTCAGCAGTACATGACCTTCCAGTTTCATATAGAGGTGTTCCTTTCACGGACTATTTTGCGGTCATTGCTACCCACCTTCGCACCTGTTGGCAACAACTCTGGTCTGACCTGCTGAATAACAAACTTCATTCTATTAAACCGGTTATAGGTTTCTGGCTTTCTTCTTGTCACCAATGTCGAGGTTGGGAGACTACACTCTCCCGTCTTCGCATCGGCCACACTCGTCTTACTCACGGGTATCTCATGGAGAGGCTCCTCGCCCTCTCTGTGAGCATTGTCAGGTTCCAGTGTCTGTTCGACATATCCTGTTGGACTGCCCACTCTATCAACGAGCACGCAGAATTTACCTCCAACGACGTCTTCGCTCTGCGGCCCTTTCTTACCTTCCCATCTTGCAGATGGACCCTCCTTTAATCCTGACTCTCTCATTGACTTTTTGACAGAAACTGACTTACTACACAAACTCTGAAGATTATATCTATAGCACCTCCCTCAGTCCCTTCTACCTCGATCTCTTGCTACCCTCCACCCCTGCACTATCCACCGTCATCTTGCACTCCATACCCTACTAATCTTCCATCTCCTCTTACAACCCACTCTCCCTGCATCCTACAATAACCTGCATCACTGTATAACCCTGTGGTTTAGCGCTTCTATTTGATTATAATAATAATCTTGCCGTTGCCACTGAAATTGGTAATCATCTCGTCTGCATTTCTCAGGGGCTTCATCTATGCCCCTCGTTCCTTTCTTCTAAGTCTGAGAGCGAGTTAAAGCCCTTAGATTTTTCTTCTCTTAGAGAAGAATCCTATAATGTGCCTTTTACCCTTCAAGAACTGGAGGCAACACTCTCTGCTTGCCGATCATCAGCAGCTGGGCCAGACGGCATACATATTCGTATGCTACAGCATTTACATCAGTCTGCTCTTACTGTCCTCTTACGACTCTTTAATCTCATATGGTCGCAAGGAGTTCTTCCCCAGCTGTGGAAGTCTGCTATTGTTCTCCCTTTTCGAAAACCAGGTACTATGGGACTTGATCCCTCTCACTACCGTCCCATCGCTCTTACCAGTGCAGTTTGCAAGGTGATGGAACGTCTAGTTAATAGACGTTTGATGTGGTATTTAGAGACTCACAATAGTCTCTCCCCTAGTCAGTATGGCTTCCGTAAGGGCCGTTCTGCCATTGACCCCTTGCTGCGCTTGGATACATATATTCGTAATGCCTTTGCAAATAACCATTCGGTTATCGCTATCTTTTTCGACCTTGAGAAGGCTTATGATACAACTTGGAGATATAATATCTTGGCCCAGGCCCACTCCTTAGGCCTCCGAGGCAACCTACCATTCTTTCTTAAGGCCTTCTTAACTGACAGACATTTCCGGGTCCGGGTTAGTAATGAACTCTCCCTGGAATTTGTCCAAGCTGAAGGTGTTCCCCAGGGATGTGTTCTGAGCACAACACTTTTTCTGCTTGCTATAAATAATCTGGCATCTGTTCTCCCATCCAATATTTGGTCATCGCTCTATGTGGATGACTTTGCTATAGCTTGTGCAGGTGCTGACTGTCACCTCATTGCAGTTTCCCTCCAGCATGCCATCAACCGGGTTTCTGATTGGGCCACCACTCACGGGTTTAAATTTTCTAGTGGCAAAACTCACCAAATTACGTTCACTAGACATTCAGTGGTCTCTGATCATCCATTGTACCTATACGGCTCACGTATCCCAGAACGTGATACAGTCAGGTTTCTCGGCCTCCTGTTTGACCGCAGATTGTCCTGGAAACCTCACATTACCTCTCTGAAGGCGACTTGTCATAGCCGGCTGAACCTCCTTAAAACCCTCGCACATCTTTCATGGGGGGCTGATCGTAGAACTCTCCTTCGCCTACATTCGGCCCTAATTTTATCGAAACTCGATTATGGTGACCAAATATATTCGGCAGCCTCTTCTGCCACTCTTTCCATCCCTAATCCCATCCATCACCAGGGATTATGCTAATGCCTTGGTGCTTTTCATTCTTCCCGGGTTGAGAGCCTCTATGTAGAAGCGAACATTCCATCCTTGTCCGATCGTCGTGATGCACATTGCATTCGCTATTATGTTCGCTCTCATGACCTCCGCAATCCTTCCATGTATAGGATTGTCACAGATGTTAGTAGACGCTCGTTATTTGTTCGTCGCCCCTGTTTACTTCGTCCCTTTTCTCTTCGTCTGCATTCACTCTTGTCTTCCCTTCAGCTTCCGCCTTTATATGTTCATGTGGCTTCACCCTTTCCTCTACCCCTTGGGAAGTTCCTGCTGTCCTTGTCTGTTCTATTCCTCTACCTTGGGCGAAAGCCCAACTACCTATGGCGGCTTCTCGCTCTTTCTTTCTAGACCATTTCCGTTCTCATTCCCATGCCATCACAGTATACACTGATGGTTCAAAGTCATCTGACGGCGTCGGATTCGCAGCAGTGTTTCTGGACAGCGTCGTATGAGGGCATCTATTACCCTCGGCTAGCATATTTACGGCTGAATTGTATGCCATTCTTGTGGCACTTATCCGTATTGCATCCATGCCTGTATCACCATATGTGGTCGTTTCAAACTCCTTAGTGCTTTACAGGCTATCCGTAAAAGTGATACACCTCACCCCCTAGTTCTTCGTATCCACCTTTGGTTACGCCGTATCTTTAGCAAGCATAAAGATATTGTCTTTTGTTGGGTCCCTGGTCATGTTGACGTACAGAGCAATGAACAGGCAGACACTGCTGCGCGGTCAGCAGTACATGACCTTCCAGTTTCATATAGAGGTGTTCCTTTCACTGACTATTTTGCGGTCATTGCTACCCACCTTCACACCCATTGGCAACAACGCTGGTCTGACCTGCTGAATAACAAACTTCATTCTATTAAACCGGTTATAGGTTTCTGGCCTTCTTCTTGTCACCAATGTCGAGGTTGGGAGACTACACTCTCCTGTCTTCGCATTGGCCACACTCGTCTTACTCATGGGTATCTCATGGAGAGGCTCCCTGCCCCTCTCTGTGAGCATTGTCAGGTTCCAGTGTCTGTTCGACATATTCTGCTGGACTGCCCACTCTATCAACGTGCACGCAGAATTTACCTCCAATGATGTCTTTGCTCTGCGGCCCTTTCTTTACCTTCCCTTCTTGCAGATGGACCCTCCTTTAATCCTGACTCTCTTGTTGTGGAAACTTTTTTAGTCACTAAAGGTTCCACAGGGTAAGCGAGCCGTCAGGAGCCTTACACACCGAGGATCGGCCCTCGTAGTTTATAAACCCACACACCCAACAAAACATACGCACACTCCAGCTGATGACGGTGACTATTGTGTATATATTTAATTGATAGATTTATCCACCTAGGAACACCTAGGCAAGTTTGTACAGCTAGAGACTAACAGTAGGATTATTAAGGCAACGTTAGGTATTAATAGTGTAGCTCTAGCACCCTAATATAGGTAGTTATAGGCCTGAATAGGCAAGCATTAGATTATGTTAGCTAACGAGAACTGGCAGCTCTACCCTTGAATCTAGGCGTGAAAGAGCCCAGTTCCTTCTTCCCAGACCAGACTCCACTCGAGTAAGACGTGCTGAGATAGACAGCACCCCCCACGTGACCCAACATCTGTCCTGGGGCCACGGAGGAGATCCCGAAGTACCGTGGACATCTGCCTCCATCCAGACCCTGTCACAGTAAGACTAGGCTTTCTTTCTCTCAGTATCTGGCCAGTTTTCTGGGGGAAACGTTAGTGAGTTATCTGTGGGTCTTAGGCGGACGGACGACTTGTGTTGGTATGTAACAGCGTCGTCTCCTAAGTTAAAGTCTGGAAGCTAGTGTTACTTACTGCATATATTACTCAAGGGATATCCTAGTAACCAGGGAACTCTGAGGTGCAGGCAGGACACTAATTACCCCATCTTTTGCAGACAAGTTTCTCCACTGCACATGGTGTTAGGAGGGGTTATATATAAGGAAGACCAGGACACATACCACCCTTTTCTTCCAAGTAAGTAATCTCCTGCTAGTATTGTGTAGGCAGTGTGGGGTTCCCTTACTGCAATCAGCTAGAAATTTGTACCATAGCCACTTGTAAGTCTGAGAGAAGTGTCTCAGAGTGTCGGTGTCAACAGTGCTTGCCCAGAGTGCAGCTTACCAGAGGCCAGTCCAAACAAGTTTCTACAGTGGTCCTTCTTAACCGAGATGTGGAATAGCTAGTTTAGCAGACACATTAGTCTTAATTAGCTAGGCCACAGTTAATGTACCAGTCATTTTCGAAGCTAGGTTAGTTTTCACACCTAGGCCCAAAGACTTACTCAGGCTAGGTTAAGCTAACTAATCAGAAGTTATTATTTACAGTAATCTACAGGCAGGCCAAGTAGGCTAGTTAAGCTGTGAGTTTATTTATTTACAGTGATTACAAGTAAGCCAGGTTAGGTAACTTGCATATTTAATTACTTACAGTGAACTGCAGGCAGCCACAGTTAGGGTAGGCCTCTGCAATAATTATAACAGTTATAACAGCTAGGTCAGATTTAACCTAGCTATTATTTACCTTGCAAGCTAGATTCAGGCTAGTTGCACACTAATTTCAACAGTGATAAAGTTAGGTTAGGTGTTACCTTCACCAGCTAACTACAATAATTGTCTAGGCTTAGTTAAGCCAAAGCTAATTACACAACATTATTCATATACTGTTTATAAGTGAATTACTGAATTTATTTTGTGCTGACCAATTGAATTGAATTTACAAAGACTACATATTTTTACTGTGTGAATTTTGTTGTAGTATTTGACTCATTTAATTTGTGATTTGCTAGCTCAAGCCCTGTAACTATTTACTATTGGGTACAGGGAGTTGCTAGGTTAAGCTTTCATAACAACAATACATTTTAGTTGGGGTTGAGGACTAGCAGTGCATATTTAATAGTCAAGTCAACAGTTGTAAAGTAAAGCCATCAAGCTTGTTGAGGGGCTTTGGGAATCACTTATTCTCACCTAATACCGTGTTGTACTGTGGGGTGGGCTAATTGACGTATAAATTAGTGACAAACTCTAACTAAACCAAAACTATGACGGGGGAGAATCAGGGAGCACCTACCCCATCTCTAAGCCAGCTAAAGCGGTCTATGAGCGCCCACAAGGGTCGACTAACCAGGGCATGTAGGGAGAGCCGTGCTGTCAGGGAAAACCCAGATGCAGATTGCGAGGATCTAGAAAGGTGTTTAGAGCTTTTAGAGGGAAGGCTAAAGGCATTGGAGACAGCATATCTTCGTTACGAGACAGAAGCCTATGAGACAGAGGAACCTGACGATGTTGTCGAGACAGCTAGGGAGGATTGCGATGATCAGAGGACCGAAGGTCTGACAGAGTGGGGACTCTGCAAAAAGTTAAAGAAAGAATTGAAGGCTAATACAGCAAGGTCAACAAATAATAGTACAGGGCACACACGTCAGCACAGTCCCCTTAGAGTGTTACCCAGATTACCTACATTAAATTTACCAACATTTGATGGAACTTTGACAGAGTACATTGCTTTCTGGGATCAGTTTAAATCACAGATAGATGACAGGGATGATTTGTCAGATGCCACCAAACTACAGTACTTACGTTCACAGCTCAAGGGTAAAGCCCTGGACTTGGTCCGGCATTACCAAACCACTGACATTAATTATCAACATGCCAAGGATCAACTAAAGAATACGTATGGCAACACAGAGGAGATAATGATAGCTATATTTTATCGATTGTCCGATCTTGAGGCTTGCCGTCATGACCGCCAGAGCTTAGAGAAGTTCAAAATCGAAGTCACGAGTCTGACAAACAGTCTCAGAGATTTACACGATTGGGGCGGATCGGAATGGATGGTCAGTCAGACAATTCAGAGGAAACTAGCTAGCACTACAATACATGAGTTACATTTGAAGTATGGGACTAACCGGTTCACAATACAACAGATTGTTGAGGGGTTGAGTGATATCGTGATTCACCTGAGTATAGGTGAGAGAGAAAGGTCACCACCATCATCACATAAACAAACAGTTAGTTACTCAGAAAACTCGAGAGATAGAACTAAAGCACCCCCCGCTAGGATCGGCACCTATTGTGCCCAAGACAGGTCCTCAACCAAGGGGGAAACCACTAAGACATGTGTGTTCTGCGAAGGTGAACACACTAGCACGAGTTTCTCTCGGTATGCAACACTGAGCAGTAGGCGGCAGAGACTAAAGGAGTTGCAGCTATGCTTAAGGTGTTGTGGAAGACATGAGGCAGAAGATTGCCGGTCACATCTTTCAGAGTGCTATAATTGCCGGAAAGGTAAGCACCATACTGCACTATGTCACAACAATTTAAGGGAACCCCAGGCTAGTAGGGACGTTTCTCCAGTAGAGGAGATAGAAGGCGAGCCCGAGCCTGAAGTGGTAGCCAGCGTGATTAGTATGGGCAAAGTCTCTAATCTGAGTGAGAAGCACAGAGCTGCTGCCCTACCTACAGTCATGGCAGGGGTTGTGAACGGGAACAGAACCGAAACAACCCGATTATTCTTCGACTCAGGGGCACAAGTGTCCATGATAACAGAGAAGTTGGTGGCTAGGTTAAAGTTGAAGGCCACCGACAAATTTAATGCGACATTGGGAGGTGCTATAAGTCAGGGCCCACCCAAATCTTATGATGTTGTGGATGTCACTGTTAAACTGGGTGGACATCGCAGAAATATTACAGCTCTGGTAGTAAATACGTTACCTGCGGCTATTACGACCAGAGGTCTTGCAGCAGCAACCAAGCGATTGAAAGACCTTGGTGTGAAGCTGGCAGACCAGGACATTACCACTGACAGTCAGAAATGTAGGTATCCTGGTGGGAGCCAACTATCTTGATGACTTCCTGTCCACACGACGGACTGTTAAGGAAGGAATTGGTTTATACAGATCCCCAGTAGGATATATCATCGGTGGTAGAATTCCTCATGAGTTCCCTGCAACGCCAGAGAGGGGGGAAGTTCACACCCTGATAGCTGGAGGAGTAGTGATAATGAATGTTAGTGTACACGACGAACCGCCGGGTAAGCCAAACCAAGTAGGAAGTGACGAACACTTAGCCACCTTGGGGAGACGCTTTTATGGGGTACCTAAAGAGGGAGATAGATTGTCATTAAACCCAGGGAACCTCGTATCAGTGGGAAGAAGGGCTACCGGGGTATATAGGCCACTGGGTGGGAAAGTACGAAGCTGCTCAGACAAGGCTAGACATGTGAAAGACATTAAAGTTAAAGGGAAGGGTGTTAAGATCACCGGAACCCATAAGTTTACACCCCCAGCAATCCACACGGCGGAAACTGGACAGTCGGAGTTAAACCAGAGTCTGCTCGACGAGAGTGGCAGGACAGCACTCGTGTCCAGGGCCCGCCGTAAGGGTTTGCGGAAGGTGAACTTGACGTAGACGTATCGTCTACCTTCGTCGGCGGGAGGATGTGGAAACTTTTTTAGTCACTAAAGGTTCCACAGGGTAAGCGAGCCGTCAGGAGCCTTACACACCGAGGATCGGCCCTCGTAGTTTATAAACCCACACACCCAACAAAACATACGCACACTCCAGCTGATGACGGTGACTATTGTGTATATATTTAATTGATAGATTTATCCACCTAGGAACACCTAGGCAAGTTTGTACAGCTAGAGACTAACAGTAGGATTATTAAGGCAACGTTAGGTATTAATAGTGTAGCTCTAGCACCCTAATATAGGTAGTTATAGGCCTGAATAGGCAAGCATTAGATTATGTTAGCTAACGAGAACTGGCAGCTCTACCCTTGAATCTAGGCGTGAAAGAGCCCAGTTCCTTCTTCCCAGACCAGACTCCACTCGAGTAAGACGTGCTGAGATAGACAGCACCCCCCACGTGACCCAACATCTGTCCTGGGGCCACGGAGGAGATCCCGAAGTACCGTGGACATCTGCCTCCATCCAGACCCTGTCACAGTAAGACTAGGCTTTCTTTCTCTCAGTATCTGGCCAGTTTTCTGGGGGAAACGTTAGTGAGTTATCTGTGGGTCTTAGGCGGACGGACGACTTGTGTTGGTATGTAACAGCGTCGTCTCCTAAGTTAAAGTCTGGAAGCTAGTGTTACTTACTGCATATATTACTCAAGGGATATCCTAGTAACCAGGGAACTCTGAGGTGCAGGCAGGACACTAATTACCCCATCTTTTGCAGACAAGTTTCTCCACTGCACATGGTGTTAGGAGGGGTTATATATAAGGAAGACCAGGACACATACCACCCTTTTCTTCCAAGTAAGTAATCTCCCTGCTAGTATTGTGTAGGCAGTGTGGGGTTCCCCTTACTGCAATCAGCTAGAAATTTGTACCATAGCCACTTGTAAGTCTGAGAGAAGTGTCTCAGAGTGTCGGTGTCAACAGTGCTTGCCCAGAGTGCAGCTTACCAGAGGCCAGTCCAAACAAGTTTCTACACTTGTTGATTTTTTGACAGAAACTGACTTACTACACAAACTCTGAAGATTATACCTCTAGCACCTCTCTCAGTCCCTTCTACCTCGATCTCTTGCTACCCTCTATCCCTGCACTATCCACCATCATGCTGCACTCCATACCCTACTAATCATCCATCTCCCTCTTACAACCCACTCTCCCTGCATCCTACAATAACCTGCAGCGCTGTATAACCCCTGTGGTTTAGTGCTTCTATTTGATTTTAATAATAATAATAAACTTTTCTCAAGTCATAAAGTCCAGCTTTAAACTTAAGAGTGAGACAGCAGACGGTAGGGCAAGCACAGGTCCAAGGTGCCTGTGGTCGGTAGCAGGCACCTCCCCACTAAAATAAAAAAAAACATTAGGGGAAAAAAAGGGCTGGTTCCACCCAAAGTCCCTAACACATCCTAACTAAATGCAATGACTTCTGGACAACACATCAGCTAGCGTATTATTTTTGCCAGGGATGTTTATAATTTTTACATTGTAGGGTTGCAACCTAATACTCCAACGCATGAGTCTTGTATTATTGTTTTTCATATGTTGGATATACACCAGAGGGTTGTGGTCACTGTAGATGGTGATGTTTAGCACTTCTTTTTGATTATAATAATAATCTGTAAATGGTGACCACCTGAGAGGACTGGCCCACGTAAACATCAAAATTCTCCATTGCCAGTAGTAGAGCCAGAGCCTCCTCTATAGTGGAGTAGGCCCTCTGGTGTGGTTGGTATTTGGCCGAAAAATATGCCACAGGCTGCAACCCATTGTCCCCAGATTGCAGAAGACTGCCCCTCCCCAGACTCACAAGCATCACTCTGCAAAGAAAATGGTTTTGAAAAGTCTGGAGACAAAGGAATGCGTGCAGTACAAACTAATCTCTTTGCTTTCGTAAAAGCATCTTGACATTCTGGGGTCCAAATTAAAGGGAACTTTGTGACTAGCAAGTGAGGTTAGAGGTGCAATAATATCTGCAAAAATTTTACAGAATCTTCTGTAAAACCCTACCATCCCTAGAAAACGTTGAAGGGATTTCCTGTCAGGGGACTCTGGATACCTTTTAATGGCCAGAATTTTGCTAATTTTGGAGCCACTTTGCCACTACCTACTGCATGGCCCGAAAAATTAATAGTAGATTGGCCAAAGGATGACTTTGATAAATTAAAAGTTAAATGGAAACTCTGGAAGGTCTCAAAGAGAGCCTTAAGCCTAAACATATGTTGGTCCCAAGTGTCCGACACAACAACTATATCATCTAGGTAAGTGGCCGTGCCTTCAAGTTCTTTAATAGCTTGATGGATAAGTCTCTGGAATGATGCAGGAGAGTTTTTCATTCCGAAGGGGGTCACTGTATACTGATAATGACCTCCTGGAATTACGAAGGCAGACATTTCCTTTGCTTTATCTGTTAAAAGTACTTGATAGTAACCTTTAAGGAGGTCCAATTTGGATACAAATGTAGCCTTACCCACAAAGTCGATTACATCATCCAGACGTGGCAGAGGATAGGCATCTGCAACTGTGACCTCATTCACCTTACGGTAATCTGTGCACATTCGAAACCCTCCATCAGCTTTGTTAACAAGGATGCACGGTGAAGCCCATGGACTAGATGACTCCTCCACTAACCCATGCTCTAACAGAAATTCTACCTCCTGTTGAAGTAGCCTCTGTTTTCAGGATTAGCTATGTAGGGGAGAGTTTAATAGGTTTAGAGTTTCCAACATCTACATCATGATATCCTAATGTACATTTTTCGGCACATCCGAAAAATATCAGGATAAGACTGTAGGAGCGCAGTTAAATTAGTTACTTGAGACTTCGTCAAACCCAACATTAAAGGGTTAGGGTCCTTGAGGAGGACCGAATTTGGAAGCTTTACATTAATCTCAGAGTGCAAAGAGTCAGGGTCATCAGAGGCAGAGGACAGAGTCATTACTGGGACTTTATCTGGTGTATTAAAGGCTTTAATTTGATTAATGTGGTAAGTTTTGCTTTTTGAGGTCTTGTCAAGGGAGATACTACATAATTTACATCATATAATTTACTTACGATCTGCATGGGTCCCGTAAATCTAGCTTTCGAGGTGTGGCCAGGTATAGGCTCCTGTACCAACAGCTTATCTCCTGGATGGAAGGAGCGAAACTTTGAATTTCTGTCATACCTCTGTTTCATCGTATTCTGAGCTGCCTTCAAGTTAGCCTTAGCTAACCTGCAACCTTGACGAAGGGTTGTGGAGGCGTCTTCTCCCATCCATCCTTCTTTGAGCACACGTAGAGGACCTCGTACATTGTGCCCAAATATCAGCTCAAAAGGACTGTACCCTGTAGACTCTTGCACAGTTTCTCTCATTCCGAATAGCAACAGAGGAAGTGATTCATCCCAGTCTGTAGGAAAATGCAAGCAGAATGTTCTCATCATTGTTTTTAACTTCTGATGGAATCTTTCCAAGGCGCCTTGGGACTGAGGATGATAGGCAGTGGATAGGTTATGAACTATTCCTAGCCTAGTTAATGCTTCCCTAAATGCTTTGGCAGTGAAGTTAGTACCTTGATCACTTTGAATAGATTTAGGAATTCCAAAGCAAGAGATAAACTTAATTAAAGCTTTAAGGATTGTTTTAGTGTTAATACTGCGCATAGGAACTGCCTCTGGATATCTAGTTACTCTATCCATGATTGTGAATAAGTATTGATTTCCAGATTTAGCTTTAAGTAGTGGACCTACACAATATTATTAATTCTGAAAAGGGTCTCCATTAACAGGAATGGGATGGAGAGGTGCAGGTTTAATGGGGTGTCCAGGTTTCCTACCTGCTGACATTCTGGACAACACCGAATATGATTCTTTACATCTTGCCTTAACTTTGGCCAAAAGAATTCTTTTGTTATGCGGTATTGAGTTTTGGTAATTCCCAAATGGCCTCCTAAAGAAGAGTTATGGGCTATATATAGTATCTGAGACCTAAACTTTCTGGGAACCACTAATTTATCTGTTTGTTGTTTTCCTTCCACCTCCTTACCAGTTTCAGTGCAGACTAAGTAATTATTTTTTAAGAGATATTTGACCGGGTGACCTGAAGTGGATTTACCCATAGCTGCCTCAAAAGCAGAGTTTAATGAGGAGTCTTTCCGTTGTTCCTCCCAAAAGGACAGTCCCTCAGGCATGGAAACAGAGACATCTGGCAATCCTGCAACCCTGGAATAGGAAGGCTTGATCTGGGGCTGTTCACTAAATTTACGAGGCTCTGGCCAGTTTTCCTGCAAAACAAATTGGTTAGTCCGAGATCAGAGTAGTCCAAGGACGACTTTGAATTTTGCCCGAGTTATGGCCACCATCGGAGAAGAATTAATCATTATAGCATCGCATCTTTCATGGGAAATCCCTCCGAGACACCTACGGTCAAATACACAGTGTAGTATTTACTCTGCACATAGATATGATGTAAAGGGACAGAAAATACTGCTCCTCCAAAAGCTTCTAACAGAACTGAGGACTGCAAAGAGGTTTGTTCAGAAAGGGAAAGTACTCCCTCTCTTATAAGTGAGCAATATACTCCAGTATCCCTAAAGGTTCTAACTTCCTTTTTCTCTGAATGTTCCTGAAGGGATATATGACAAGTGCTATAATAGGGGGCCATCCCCTTCTCTACTTCTTCCTGGGACATATTATTAGGGACATTACTAATTTTCCCTAATGGTTGGGGTTTACTTGGACAATTGGGTATGATGTATACCTGGAGTCTACCTGGAGAGAATTCCAGGGGTCAACGACCCGCTGGCCTGGTCTGTGACCAGGCCTCTTGTTGGACCAGAGCCTGATCAACCAGGCTGTTACTGCTGGCCGCACGCAGTCCAACGGACGAACCACAGCCTGGCTGGTCAGGTACTGACTTTAGGTGCCTGTCCAGTGCCTCCTTAAAGACAGCCAGGGTTTGCTGGTAATCCCCTGATGTATGCTGGGAGGCAGTTGAACAATCTGGGCCCCTGACACTTATTGTGTTGTCCCTCAACGTCTAGGGCACCCTGCTCTTCATTGGGGGATGTTACATCGCCTGCGAGTCTTTGCTTTCATAGGAAGTGATTTTTGTGTGCAAGTTTGGTACTAATCCCTTTGAGAATTTTCCATGTGTATATAAATGTATTCTCCGCCTGCAGGCTTATTACACAGAAAGCATACAACCTCAGATTTAACTTTGCCTCCTCGTTGATTTTGTTGCTTACGCCACTCTGGATACTGCCGCCTCGAATCACCGTGTTGAGTAGTTTGAGATCGCTCACCCGGTTGACCATGAGTGAAGTAACGCTGCTCACCAGGTGATTTAGTTGACTGCTGACAAGATTCACCTTCATCTTGACCTTTAGTTCTCCACTCAGGAACTTTTCTTTGACGTTCTCTGTTCATACCAGGCTGTTGAGGAAAGAGATAAGACCTCTTGGACAAGGAGCGGTTAGTTTCAAAAGTATCAGCCAACCTGGCTGCTTCCAATGCCGTAGGCAAGGAATGATCTTGCAGAAAGACTCGAACCTCTGGACTAACAGACTCCAGCAGGTTGTCCACCAAGATGAGCTGCTTCAAATTTTCAAAATCAATGACACCACTTGCCTTGTGCCATTTTGTAAAAGCCCTGGTCTGCTGTCTCACAAAGTCAACGTAAGACTGACCCAACTGCCTTCTGCCGAGTTTGAATTCTTTCCTATACTTGGCAGGAATACATTGATGCTCCCAAGAACAGTGGTTTTCACAATGTGATAGTTACCAAAGTCTTCATTACCCAGGCTAGAAGTAAATTCTTGTGCTTTACCAAACAACGCAGTATGCACCAGTGACGCCCAATGAACCTAAGGCCACCCTAAAGCTCGAGCCTGGTTTTCAAATGCTTCGAAAAACTGTTCAGGCTCTGCTTCAACAAAACGAGGAACAAACTGTACTGCCCTTTGTAATAAGTCATCTACAGTCTGATGGAATTGTCTCCTCTCCTTCTCTCTATCAAACTCCTCCTTAGCAAATGCACGCTGTTCTTAGTTTGTTCAAGAGTGAGTCTGGCTAGTTCAATCGCCAGTGAACAGACTCACCTGTCGATAACCCCACACCTGTGACTTGCTGATTTGCTCAGGAGTTTTGTCTCTCCCATTTTGTAGAAACCTAAGGTGACCTACGATTAACAGCTCCTGTAGAGGGAGAACACGAGACTGATATGCCATAGTTTCAGTTTGTATTTTACTCCCTTTTAATATCACACAGCTGAGCAGCAGTAAGGGTACGCTGGGATTCAACACCAATAGAACGAGCGATACGCCAACAACGCTGTAGAGAGAGTTTGGCAATTACAGAGTTAACTCAGACACTAACCGTCTGACTCGAATAGGTGGCATTAACCCCAACTTTAACACGCTGTAGCTCTATGCACGGAGAATTGCAGTATACTCATACGATAGCAGAGCTGACACGATGAAAGCAATATGCACACACAATATTATTATTATTATAATCAAATAGAAGCGCTAAACCACAGGGTTATACAGGCTGCAGGTTATTGTAGGATGCAGGGAGAGTGGGTTGTAAGAGGGAGATGGACGATTAGTAGGGTATGGAGTGCAAGATGACGGTGGATAGTGCAGGGGTGGAGGGTAGCAAGAGATCGAGGTAGAAGGGACTGAGGGAGGTGCTAGAGGTATAATCTTCAGAGTTTGTGTAGTAAGTCAGTTTCTGTCAAAAAGTCAATGAGAGAGTCAGGATTAAAGGAGGGTCCATCTGCAAGAAGGAAGGTAAGAAAGGGCCGCAGAGCGAAGACGCGTTGGAGGTAAATTCTGCTGCTCGTTGATAGAGTGGGCAGTCCAACAGGATATGTCGAACAGACACTGGAACCTGACAATGCTCACAGAGGGGGCAGGGGGCCCCCATGAGATACCCGTGGTAAAAGGAGTGGGCCCATGCAAGACGGGGGAGTGTAGTCCCAACCCCGACTTTGGGGACAAAAAGAAAGGGAAAACCCATCGGTTTAATAGAATGAAGTTTGTTATTCACGGTCAGACCAGGTTGTTTCCAACGGTGCGGTGGGTAGAAAAGACCGCAAAATAGTCCAAAAAAAGGAAACCTCTATATGAAACGGGAAGGTCATGTACTGCTGACCGCCAGCAGGTCTCCTGTTCATTGCCCTGAGTCAACATGACCGGGAAACCCAAACAAAAAACAATATCTTTTGCTTCTAAAGATACGGGTAAAAAGGGGGCCCCCGAAGAACTAGGGGGTGAGGTATAAATTTTCCGGATAGCCTGAAAAGCACAAAGGGGAGGGGGGAAAACGACCACAAATGGTGAACAGGCATAGATGCAATACAAAAAGTGCCACAAGAATGGCATAAAATTTCCCAGCCTAAAAATGTACCCAAGGGAAAGATGCCCCGACGCCCCTTGCCCGGGGGAAAACTGCTGGAATCCGACCCGTCGGGATGACTTTGAACCATCGGTGTAACTGGGATGGCATGGAATGAGAAGGAAATGGTCTGAAAAAAAAGAAGCCGCCGGTAGGCGGGTTTTCCCGGAAAGGGTAAGGAATAGAACAGACAGGGAACAGGAAATTTCCCCAAGGGGTAGGGAAAGGGTGCCCACATGAACATATAAAGGGGAAGCTGAAGGGAAGAAAAGGAGTGAATGAACGAAGAAAAAGGGGCGAAGAAAACGGGGCGACGAACAAATAAGACGCCTCTAAAATCTGTAACAATCCTATACATGGAAGGTTTGCGGAGGTCAGGGGGGAAAAATTAGCGAATGCAATGTGCATCACCGATCGGAAAAGGATGGAATGTTCCCCTTACATAGAGCTCTCAACCGGGAAAAACAAAAAAGCACCAAGGCATAAAGGCGTAATCCCGGTGATGGATGGGTTTAAAAAGGGAAAGGGTGGAGGGGGGCCCGCGAATATATCGGGTACCATAATGGGGGTTTGAAAAATTGGGGCCCGAATGTGGCGAAGGAGGGTTCTAGATCACCCCCCATAAAAAGATGGGGGGGGGGTTTTTTAAAAGGGGGTTCAGCCGGTTGACAATTTGCCTTCAGAGGGAAAGGAGGTTTCCAGGACAATCGGGGTTTAAACAGGAGGCCGAAAAACCTGACTGTATCACGTTCTGGGATACGTGGCCCGATAGGTACAATGGATGGTCAGAGACCACTGAACGTCTAGTAAAAGTTAAATTTTAGGGGTTTTGCCTAGAAAATTTAAAACCCAATCAGGAAAACCCGGGTTTATGGCATGCTGGAGGGAAACTGCAATGAGGTGGGGGGCAGCACCTGCAAAAGCTATAGCAAAGTCATCCACATAGAGCGATGACCAAATTTTGGGTGGGAGAACAGATGCCAGATTATTTAAGCAAGCAGAAAAAGTGTTGTGCTCAGAACACATCCCTGGGGGGGCATTTTATTTTTGGGCAAATTCCGGGGGAGTTCATTACTAACCCCGGCCCCGGGGAAAAGTCTGCAGTTAAGAAAGGGCCCTTTAAAAAAAGAATGGTAGGTTGCCTCGGGGGGCCTAAGGAGTGGGGGCCCCCGGAAGATATTATATCTCCCAAATTGTTCTGTTTTTTAAGGTGAAAAAAATAGCGATTTCCCAATGGTTTTCGCAAAAAGGGTTACGAATATCGTATCCAAAACGCAACAAGGGGTCCCAAAGGCAAAAGGCCCTTTGGAAGGGCCCTATTTACTAGGGGGGAGACTATTGTGAGTCTCTTACCCCCATCAAACGTCTATTAACAGAGTTCCATCACCTTCAAACTGCACTGGAAGAAACGATGGGACGGTAGTGAAGGGGTCCGTCCCCTAGTCCTGGTTTTCGAAAAGGGAAAAAAAATAGCAGACTTTACAGTGGGGGAAAACTCCTTTCGACCATATAAAATTAAAAAGTCGTAAGAGGACAGAAGAGCAGACTTGATTAAATGCTGAGCATACGAATTGGGATGCCCCCTCTGGCCCAGTTTTTGATGATCGGCAAGCAAAGGGGTGTTGCCTCCAGTTCTTGAAGGGTAAAAGGCACATTATAGGATTCTTTCTAAGAGAAAACAAAGGGGACTTAAGGATGATTGGGAATGATCGCTGTCATGTAAGTCCGGGGGGACAGACCAGGTGAAGTCAAGGACAGTAGATGAAGAGCAGATGGAAAGATCGATGCAGGAGAAAGAATGAGTTCGGGGATCAAATGGGTAGGAGTACCGTATTTAAAAAATGGAGGGAAGAGAAGCAAGAAATGCCTCCAACTGAATGCCAAAGGGAGTCACAGTGGGTCCTCCCAGAGAAAATGGGCGTTAAAATCGCCATGTAATAGAAGGGTGGGGTAAGGAAGAAACCAGAAAATCAACATCTGGGTAGACAATGCCCGAAGGAAGGGGAAAATAAAGAAAGAGTGTATACCACTTATTCAAGTAGATACGGGCTGTGGTGTAATGAAGAAGAAGGAACATAGAGCTGACGGGGAACACCAGTGCGTATAAGAAGAGCACTTTCGTTAAAGGTTCCATCGGAAAAAGGATCAGATGAATATAACAAATCATAGCCTGAAAAGGGCCTGAAACAGTGGATTGTAATTATGGTTCTTGAAACAGACCCAACAGGGGAAAACTGAGAGAGCAACACCTGAAGCTCACCCGGTTACCCCTGAGGCCTCGGGTATTCCACTGTAAATAAGCCATGATTTATGGAGAGAAAGATATAAGTGGAAGTGAGAGGAATCTATGGACTAGGGGTTTGAAAAGTCCACGTGTGGAGGCAGCGAAGACCTGTAATCAGAGAAGGAGGAGGACGTTGTGAGGGAAGGGGGTTGAGACGAAGAAGAGAGATGAGGAACCTCAGGTGGAGTAGTGTCCATCATCGGTTCCCGAAATATATTCTGCAATAGCTTCCAGTGTTTCGGGAGTCAAAGTGCAGAATATGGGGCTATATTAGAAATGGAAGAAGAGTGAGCAACGATCGGGAGTCTATAGACTGTTCTAAAGTAGAGGGCGAGGAGATGTTAAACACTATTCATCAGTTCTCACCAAACTAATAAAAAAGCCAAACAACTGTACTACTCCAGCAGATTCACGGAAACAAGAGGGGATATAAAAAAGACCTGGAAAACACCTCACAGATTATGGGCACCCACAAACTAAAAAAAAATAGGATATTGTCCTAACTAAACCAAACGAAACACCACTACAGCCTATTGATACAGTAAACAAGATAAATGACTTCTTCTCAACTATAGGATCAAATCTTGCCAGTAAAATTCCAGATACCAATGCCGAGCATGTGATTACCTAGATGGAATTTCCCATCCTCCTTATATCTGCACCTACAGAACCCACTGAAGTCTCCATGATAATCAAGTCACTTAAAAAAAAATCAGGACATCTGTCTCAAGTTCCACCCTTAATATACAAACGAGCTGCTCATGTCCTTTCATATCCTATTTCTTTACTTTTTAAAAATCATTAGAAACTAGCAACCTTTTCAACACTACTAAAACAGCAAGGGTTACACCAATACACAAAGGTGGTGACCCTACAGACGTAAATAACTATAGGCCTATATCAAATCTACCATTGCTATCCAAAATATTCGAGAAACTTGTGCACAAGAGATTATACTCGTTTATAACGACACAAAGCATACTCAACCCGCCAATTTGGCTTCAGGAAAATAAAAGCACTAACGATGCAATAGTAAAAATGATAGACCTGTTTTACAAACTTGAAAAAAGGAATATCCCAACT
>WNWK01030244.1:0-23667 GCA_009830355.1 Cherax destructor
ACCAGGGCCGTTCCTGCCTAACTAATTTATTAACTTTTTCAGTAAGGCTTTTGAGGCCGTTGATCATGATAAAGAATTCGATATTGTTTATTTGGATTTTAGTAAGGCTTTTGATAGAGTGCCACATCAGAGACTGTTAAAAAGAGTGGCTGCTCATGGCATTGGGGGAAAAGTGTTGTCATGGATCGAGTCATGGCTCACCAATAGGAAGCAGAGGGTGTGCATAAATGGGGTTAAATCTGAGTGGGGATCTTTAACAAGTGGCGTTCCACAGGGATCGGTTTTGGGTGCGTTATTTATAATATATATAAATGACCTTGATGAGGGAATTACTAGTAATATGAGCAAATTCGCCGATGACACGAAGATAGGTAGGATAATCGATTCAGGCATATATGTCAGGGAACTTCTGGAGGATTTAGACAAACTCAATTATTGGTCAGAAAAGTGGCAGATGCAGTTCAATGTAGATAAATGCAAAGTTCTGAAGCTCGGGAATGTTCATAACCCTAGCACCTACCAGCTTAATAATGTTGAACTCAGCCGTACAGAATGCGAAAAGGATTTGGGGGTTATGGTAAGCAGCAACCTCAAACCAAGTCATCAGTGCCTAAGCGTAAGAACATAAGAACATAAGAAAGGAGGAACACTGCAGCAGGCCTGTT
Source organism: Cherax destructor (assembly GCA_009830355.1). Taxonomy (NCBI): domain Eukaryota; kingdom Metazoa; phylum Arthropoda; class Malacostraca; order Decapoda; family Parastacidae; genus Cherax; species Cherax destructor. Next base: position 666 of record WNWK01030244.1, read on the forward strand.
GGCCAATACTAGGCAGGTCCTTCACAATCCGTCCCACTAACAGAATATTTGCTCAACCCAATCTTCAATGCTACCCAAGAAATAAGCTTTGACAATTCTACCCACTCATGCGCGAGTCGCACTCAAATCCAACCCCTCTCACTCATGAATTTATCCAACCTAAATTTGAAACTACTAATGGTCCTAGCTTCAATAACCCTACTAGGCAGACTGTTCCACTCATCAACTACCCTATTTCCAAACCAATACTTTCCTATATCCTTTCTAAATCTAAACTTATCTAACTTGAATCCATTATTGCGGGTTCTCTCTTGGAGAGATATCCTCAAGACCTTATTTATATCCCCTATGTTAATACCCATTTTCCACTTGTATACCTCGATCATGTCTCCCCTCATTCTACGTCTTACAAGTGAATGTAATTTTAGGGTCTTCAATCTTTCTTCGTAAGATAGATTTCTAATGCTATGTATTAATTTAGTCATTCTACGCTGAATGTTTTCTAACGAATTTATGTCCATTCTGTAATATGGAGACCAGAACTGAGCTGCGTAATCTAGGTGAGGCCTTACTAATGATGTATAAAGCTGTAATATAACCTCTGGACTTCTGTTGCTAACACTTCTTGATATAAATCCCAGTAATCTATTTGCCTTATTACGTACGCTTAGGCATTGCTGTCTTGGTTTAAGGTTGCTGCTTACCATCACCCCCAAGTCCTTCTCGCAATCTGTATGGCTAAGTTCTACGTTATTTAACTTATAAGTGCTTGGGTTATGGACACTCCCGAGCTTCAGAACCTTGCATTTATCTACATTGAACTGCATCTGCCACTTTTCTGACCACGAATTAAGTTTGTCTAAATCTTCCTGAAGTTCTATGACATCTATGTTTGAATCAATTATCCTACCTATCTTCGTGTCGTCGGCGAATTTGCTCATATCACTAGTAATTCACTCATCAAGGTCATTGATATATATTATAAATAACAATGGGCCTAAGACTGATCCCTATGGAACACCACTTGTTACAAGTCCCCATTCGGATTTAACCCCATTTATGCACACTCTCTGCTTCCTATTGGTGAGCCATGACTCGATCCATGACAGCACTTTTCCCCCAATGCCATGAGCTGCCACTTTCTTTAACAGTCTCTGGTACGGTACTCTATCAAAAGCCTTACTAAAGTCTAAATAAACAATATCGAATTCTTTATCGTGATCAACAGCCTCAAAAGCTTTACTGAAGAAGGTTAATAAATTAGATAGGCAGGAACGGCCCCTCGTGAATCCATGCTGGGTATTATTAATCAAATTATGGTTATCTAGATGGCTTCTAATAATATCAGCTATAATTGACTCTAGTAATTTGCCTACAATTGAGGTAAGGCAAATAGATTACTGGGATTTATATCAAGAAGTGTAAGTAACAAAAGTCCAGCGGTTATACTACAGCTATATACTACATCATTAGTAAGGCCTCACCTAGATTACGCAGCTCAGTTCTGGTCTCCATTTTACAGAATGGATATAAATTCGTTAGAAAACATTCAGCGGCGAATGACAAAGTTAATTCATAGCACTAGAAATCTTCTGTATGAAGAAAGATTGAATCAGGGACCAGTCCGGCAAATTGATCATGTTTCTTTATTTTTCGTCCGATTTTTTTTATTTTTGGTGTACGTTTAGAAGCATATAAGTTACAATTAATGACAAAGTTTCAATAAGATTGGCCAACAAACAACTGAGAAAAAAAATATTTAGTGATTTTGACAAATGGCACCATGTTTTGCACACATTGGCACTATAAGTGGCTCTTCCGACAATCCCCACTGTTAGAATACGTCTAAAACTAATGTTGGCTGAATGCAATTAATCTAATATACCTTATTTTTGTTCTAAAAAAAAAAAATTTGGTACGCTTTTTTGGCAGTCCCCAAAATATCTGCCTTTTACCCCCCACAAAATCAAAAATATTTGAGATATTTCAAAAATTACTTCAGCCAAAATTAAAACACACTTTGTTTTATATTGTCTGTGAAAATCATTTCAATCCAATCATTATTAATGGTAAAAGTTCAAAGCAATAGGCGAAAATCTTGCTTTCGAGATATTTGGGTAAACGCGCGGACTAGCAAATTACGCAAGAAAATACAAAAAAAAATCAAGAAAATCGCACTATTTTGAGCTTCTCTTTGCAATGTAAGTAATTTCTTATTGTTTCCCGTGTATGAAACACCGTTTTCTTTAATTCTACCAGAGGTAACATAGAAAACTCTTCTCTTATAGTCGGTAACATTTCTTCAAAGCCACCACCACCTTCCAGTATAAACTATACAAATAATATTATTTTGGCCTTCTTTTTTATTAGTTTTTCTTATTTATCTTATGCATAATATCATTAATGAATAAATGATATAAGCAGAAAAAAGGTATTAGCAATAATAGCGTCAGTATAAAATATTTTATGAGCGGCGGTCAGACTGACGACATCGATAAAATCGATAAATGGTGTGGTGCATCATCATGCAAGCTCCGCCCACCTCTGATATAAGCCCCTCCTACACTGTAATGATGTTAAGTGGTAAATTTAGTGTATTATGAAGAAAAATAGACAGAAAATTAAAAAAACAATCAAAAAAATATAAAAATTCACCTCGCAGTTATGCATATATTTACCAGGCGGGTCGCCACCAGACATGTTTCAAGTAGCTATAATTTGGTTTAGAAACATCGTATTATGATGGGGTTTTCACCAAAATGTTGCCAAATACCTATACTATTTTTCTGTAAACAAAACCCAATTTCATATTTTTTCGAATAATTCTCATGACGCTCGAAAATTTGCCGGACTGGTCCCTTACATTCACTAGTAAGACGAAGAATGAGGGGAGACATGATCGAGGTATATAAGTGGAAGATGGGTATTAATAAGCGGGATATAAATAAGGTCTTGAGTATATCTCTCCAAGAGAGAACCCGCAATAATGGATTCAACTTGGATAAGTTTAGATTTAGAAAGGATATAGGAAAGTATTGGTTTGGTAATTGGTTAGTTAATTAGTGGAACAGTCTGCCTAGTAGGGTTATTGAAGCTAGGACCTTGGGTAGTTTCAAATTTAGGTTGGATAAATACATGAGTGAGAGGGGTTGGATTTGAGTGGGACTCGCATATGAGTTAATTGAATCATCAAAGCTTATTTCTTGGGTAGAATTGAAAATAAGATTGAGCAATTATTCTGTTAGTGGGATAGATTGTGAAGGACATGCCTAGTATGGGCCAACAGGCCTGCTGCAGTGTTCCTCCTTTCTTATGTTCTTATGAGTGAGAGGGGTTAGATTTGGGTGGGACTTGCACGAGAGTAAATAGAATTATTTATTTTTATTAACACATCGGCCGATTCCCACCAAGGCAGTGTGGCCCGAAAAAGAAAAACTTTCGTCATCATTCACTCCATCACTGTCTTGCCAGAGGGGTGCTTTACACTACAGTTATAAAACTGCAACATTAACACCCCTCCTTCAGAGTGCAGACACTGTACTTCCCATCTCCAGGACTCAAGTCCGGCCTGACGGTTTCCCTGAATCCCTTCATAAATGTTACTTTGCTCACACTCCAACAGCATGTCAAGTATTAAAAACCATTTGTCTCCATTCACTCCTATCAAATACGCTCACACATGCTTGCTGGAAGTCCAAGCCCCTCGCACACAAAACCTCCTTTACCCCCTCCCTCCAACCTTTCCTAGGCCGACCCCTACCCCGCCTTCCCTCCACTACAGATTTATACACTCTCGAAGTCATTCTGTCTCGTTCCCTCCTCTCTACATGTCCAAACCACCTCAACAACCCCTCCTCAGCTCTCTGGATAATAGTTTTGGCAATCCCGCACCTCCTAATTTCCAAACTCCGAATTCTCTGCATTATATTCACACCATACATTGACCTCAGACATGACATCTCCACTGCCTCCAGCCTTCTCCTCGTTGCAACAGTCATCACCCATGCTTCACACCCATATAAGAGTGTTGGTATAACTATACTTTCATACATTCCCCTCTTTATTTCCATGGACAAAGTTCTTTGTCTCCACAGACTCCGAAGTGCTACACTCACCCTTTTTCCCTCATCAATTCTATGATTCACCTCATCCTTCATAGACCCATCTGCTGACATGTCCACTCCCAAATATCTGAATACATTCACCTCCTCCATACTCTCTCCTTCCAATCTGATATCCAATCTTTCATCACCTAATCTTTTTGTTATCCTCATCACCTTTCTCTTTCCTATATTCACTTTCAATTTTCTTCTTTTACACATCCTACCAAATTCATCTACCAACCTCTGCAACTTCTCTTCAGAATCTTCCAAAAGCACAGTGTCATCAGCAAAAAGCAAGTGTGACAACTCCCACTTTGTATTTGATTCTTTATCTTTTAACCCCACACCTCTTGCCAAGACCCTCGCATTCACTTCTCTTACAACCCCATCTATAAATACATAAATATATTGAACAATCACGGTGACATCACACATCCTTGTCTAAGGCCCACTTTTACTGGGAAATAATCCCCCTCCCTCCTACACACTCTAACCTGAGCCTCACTATCCTCATAAAAACTCTTCACTGCTTTCAGTAACCTACCTCCTATACCATACACCTGCAATATCTGCCACATTGCCCCCCTATCCACCCTATCATACTCCTTTTCCAAATCCATAAATGCCACAAAAACCTCTTTACCCTTATCCAAATACTGTTCACCTATATGTTTCACTGAAAACACACCCCCTACCTTTCCTAAAGCCCCCTTGTTCATCTGCTATCCTGGTCTCTGTCTTACTCTTAATTCTTTCAATAATAACTCTTCCATACACTTTACCAGGTACACTCAACAGACTTATTCCCCTATAATTTTTGCACTCTCTTTTGTACCCTTTGCTTTTATACAAAGGAACAATACACGCACTCTGCCAATCCCTAGGTACCTTACCCTCTTCCATACATTTATTAAATAATAGCACCAACCTCTCCAAAACTATATCCCCACCTGCTTTTGACATTTCTATCTTTATCCCATCAATCCCAGCTACCTTACCCCCTTTCATTCTACCCACTGCCTCATGAACTTTCCCCACACTCACAACTGGCTCTTCCACACTCCTACAAGATGTTATTCCTCCTTGCTCTATATCGAAATCACAGCTTCCCTGTCTTCATCAACATTTAACAACTCCTCAAAATATTCCCTCCATCTCCGCGATACCTCTAACTCTCCCTTTAATAACTCTCCTCTTCTATAGTAACTGTCAAATCCATTTGTTCCCTAGGCTTCCTGAACTTATTAATCTATCTCCAAAACTTTTTCTTATTTTCAACAAAATTTGTTGATAACATATCACCCACTCTCTCATTTGCTCTCTTTTTACATTGCTTCACCACTCTTTTAACATCTCTTTTTCTCTCCATATACTCTTCCCTCCTTGCATCACTTCTACTTTGTAAAAACCTCTCATATGCTAACTTTTTCTCCCTTACTACTCTTTTTACATCATCATTCCACCAATCGCTCCTCTTCCCTCCCGCACCCACTTTCCTGTAACCACAAACTTCTGCTGAACACTCTAACACTACATTTTTAAATCTACCCCATACATCTTCGACCCCATTGCCTACACTCTCACTAGCCCATCTATCCTCCAATAGTTGTTTATATCTTACACTAACTGCCTCCTCTTTTAGTTTATAGACCTTCACCTCTCTCTTACTATTGCTTGAGTAGCGTTTATTCTGTTAGTGGGTTGAATTTGTGAAGGACCTGCCTAGTATGGGACAACAGGCCTACGGTATTGTTAGTCCTTTTTTATGTTCTTATGTTATCAAAGATATATGGTATAAACCTTGGTAATAAATACCCATGGAACAACCCTCTAAGCAGTTCATAGTGCTCTCATGTGGTGATGTTGCCACGAATACTCGCCGGGCACTTGCTAAGAGTAACATCAACGTTTCCTCCATAAACACATCATCTTTCAAAGACCTCACTACGAAACGCAGCCCCACACCTTTAACTTCCACAACAGGCGTCTACACCATCCCCTGTGGATTCTGTCCAAAGAAATATGTAGGCGAAACAGGCAGAGATCTTGCGGTCCGCCTGAACGAGCATCGAAGTGCCTATAACAGATGGAAATAAATGGTATAAAATACCGACAGAATGGAAAGATAAACACATAAGCAGTATAATGTGATCCTTTATTGACAACGTTTCGCTCACACAGTGGGCTTTATCGATAAAGCCCACTGCGTGGAAGAAACGTTGTCAATAAAGGATCACATTATACTGCTTATGTGCCTATAACAGAGACGATTTAAGGTACGCCTGTGTTTTCCACAAAGACTCCACGGGTCATTTGATGAAATGGGATGAGGCACAACTCGTTCTCACCGAACCAAACCTCAGACGCCGACGGTGTCTAGAAGCCTCGCTAATCGCCGTCACCGACACAATAGAACGTAACACTGGAAACCACAAAATTTCTAACACATTAGCAATCATGATACTCAAGCAGGCAAAGCACCACCAATCCACTGGACCACTACGACAAGGTCCTGGATGCTCTAGAAGACAAACAGAATGTAGATGTAATATACACAGACTTTGCAAAAACTTTGACAAGTGTGACCATGGTGCAATAGCACACACAATGCGTGATAAAGGAATAACAGGAAAAGTTGGTAGATGAATCTATAATTTTATAACAAATAGAACACAAAGAGTAGTAGTCAACAGAGAAGTCTAAGGCGGCTACTGTGAAAAGCTCTTATTCACAAGGCACAGTACTTGCTCCCATCTTGTTTCTCATCCTCATATCGGACATAGACAGGGATATAAGCCACAGCGCAGTGTCTTCCTTTGCATTGAACACACTGCGGACATCAACCAAATCTTTAAATGTGCTGCAGAAAACAATATGAAGTTTAATGATGAGAAATTTCAATTACTCCGATATGGGAAAACGTGAGAAAATTAAAATTTCGTCGGAGTATAGAGCAAATTCCAACCACACAATAGAGCGAAAAACTAACGTCAAAGACCTGGGAGTGATTATGTCAGAGGATCTCACCTTCAAAGACCATAACACTGTAACAATCGCATCTGCTAGAAAAATGACAGAATGGATAATGAGAACCTTCAAGACCAAGGACGCCAAGCCCATTATGACACTTTTCAGGTCGCTTGTTCTATCTAGGCTGAAATATTGCTGCACACTAACAGCATCTTTCAAAGCAGGTGAAATTGTTGATCTAGAAAATGTGCAGAGAACCTTCAAGGCCCGCATAACTGTGATGAAACACTTCAATTACTGGGAACGCTTGAAGTTCCTAAACCTGTACTCCCTAGAACGCAGGCGGGAGAGATACATGATTATATTCACTTGGAAAATCCTCGAGGGATTAGTACCAAACTTGCACACGAAAATCACTCCCTAAAAAAGCAAAAGACTCGGCAGACGATGAAACATCCCCCAATGAAAAGCACGTTAAGAGACAACACAATAAGTGTTAGGGGCCCAAGACTGTTCAACTGCCTCCCAGCATACATAAGGGGGATTACCAATAGACCCGTGGCTGTCTTCAAGCAGGCACTGGACAGGCACCTAAAGTCGGTACCTGACCAGCCGGGCTGTGGTTCGTACGTTGGATTGCGTGAGGCCAGCAGTAACAGCCTGGTTGATCAGGCCCTGATCCACCATGAGGCCTGGTCACAGACCGGGCCGCGGGGGCGTTGACCCCGGAACTATCTCCAGGTAAATTCCAGGTAAACTGTTGTCTATGTTTTAGATTACTGCTAACCAGAACTCCTAAATCCTTTTCCCAATCAATAATATTAAGATCTACGTTTAGTTTATATGTGGCATGGTTATTTTCTTGTCCAGTGTTTAGAACTTTGCATTTGTCTATAATAAAACTGCCCCTGCCACTTCTCCGTCCACTGCATCAGTCTATTCAAATCTTCCTGGAGTGGAAAAAATAAACACTTAAGCAGTATAATGTGATCCTTTATTGACAACGTTTCGCCCACGCAGTGGGCTTTATCGAGTCACAAACAGATCTACCTGGATAACAAAAACATGAGTATTTATAGGATTTAGTCAGGTGGAGAATGCTGGGTCAGGTGGAGAATGCTGCATGTGACAGTCTTCAAGTAGGGTGATAGTTAAAACCTTGGGTAACATAAAAAGAGATTGGACAAGTATAAGAACATAAGAAAGAAGGAACACTGCAACAGGCCTACTGGCCTATATTTGGCAGATCCATGTCAAAACCAACCCACCAACACCAACAGTATATGGGTAGACCTTCTGCAGTGTTCCATTCTTAACTTCTATGTGGGAAAGCGATGAAGAAGTGTCTTGGCAATAGGTTCAGCTATGTTGTAGAAGCCGTTGTTCTGGTTGAAGTTGTTGGATATGCAGATAAGTGATGATTCTAGGATTCTTCGGTATATAGTGTTGTCTTCTCTGGCGATGAGTCTTGCGTTTCTCTAGTTGATTAAATGGTTGTGAATTTCGGTGTTGAACACAGGCATTTCTTGGGTCGTCAGATCTGCCTGCTACTGGTGTTCTGAAATACGTGTTTGGAGGTCTCTGGATGTTTCGCCGACGTATAATTTGCTAGTCATTACAAGGAATTGTGTATACCTCTGAAGTGGATTGAAGCTTGTCCTGTCTGTTACTGGTAATGTCCTTGATGGTGGTGGATGTGGAGGTAGATACTCGGAATGAGGTATTGGAAAAAAATGTTGGAAACGTGCTTGGCAATGGAGTTGGTGGGGAGGACTATATATCTCTTCTCGGCAGTGTCTTCTCTGGGTGTGTTGAAGATGTTTAATGCCCGTCGTCTGCAGTCTCTAATAAAGTGACGAGGACAGTGAAGTTTAGAAAAAACTTGCTCAATAAGGGAGCATTCTTCCTGCTGCTTTCTACTGCTTAAGTGTTTATTTTTCCATTGTGTCGGTATTTTATACCATTTATTTCCATCTTCCTGGAGTACTCTAATGTCCTCATTAGAATGAATTTGGCGACCTATTTTGGTGTCATCAGCAAACCTGCTTATGTCGATATTTATTCCCTCATCAGTGTCGTTTATATAAATTGTGAACAACAAGGAACCCAACACTGACCCCTGTGGAACACCACTCGTGACGCGTCCCCACTCTGATTTCTTCCCATTGATGCATACTCTGCTGCCTATCTGTCAAACCATGCCTCTACCTAGGAAAAAAATTCTTCTCCAATTCTGTGTGCTCTAATTTTCCTCAATAGCCTCTGATGTGGAGATAAATGGTATAAAATACCGACACAATGGAAAAATATCACCCTACTCAGACGGTTGTCATGCAGGTTCAGATCCAACCTACCCAGCATTCTCCACCTGACTCCATCCTATAAATACTCACGTATCTTTCACCCAGGTAGATATGTTTGTGACCTGATAAAGCCCACTATGTGGGCGAAACGTTGTCATTAAAAGATCATATTATACTGCTTGTGTGTTTATTTTTCCAGCCTCTGATGTGGAACTCTATCAAAAGCCTTAATGAAATCCATATACACAATATCATATTTATTACCATGATCTACCTCTTCAAACACCTTGGTGAAAAAAATTAGTAAATTTGTAAGACAGGAACGCCCCTTTGTAAAACCGTGCTGAGATTCATTAATCAATTTATGCCTTTCAAAATGGCTACGAATTCCCTCGCCAATTATTGATTCCATAAATAGAGATAAGGCTTATTATTAGTCAATAGTTCGAAGCTAAGGACGTTTCTCCTCCTTTGTAAATCGGCCCTCCCACCTCTGAGGTCAATCACCATGCCCAGCTGTTCTAGGGCAGGGTAGGTGCTAAGGCTGGAGCTTGTTACCATCTGCCTCTCGCAAGCCCGCCCTTCTTGTCATCCTCCTTGGGGCGGGGAAGGTGGCAGACCAGAGTGGCCTAGCATCTATCTACCACCTGCCTCGTGCTGGTGGGAATGTGGCTAGGCCTGGGACCAGTTGGTCCTGCCACTGAGGGGTACCCCCTCCCATGGGAGACGTAGGTCTCTGATACTCCCACGCCAGGGAGCCGGAGCCGAGTCGCCATCTGGTAAAGACCCGGACAGGGTGAATTCCCGGTGAATCAACACCTCCTCCAACCTTTGTAAATAGGGGCATTGTTACCATGCCCAGCCTTCTAGGGCAGGGTAGGTGCCAAAGCTGGAGCTTGCTACCATCTTCAGCCTCCCTGGGGCTGGGAAGATTGCAGACCAGAGAGGCCTAGCTTCTCCCTACCAGTCCCGTGCTGGTGGGGAATGTGACTAGGCCTGGGGACAGTTGGTCCCAACGATGAGGGGGTACTTGTACCTCCTCCCATGGGAGACATAGGTCTCTGATACTCCCACGACAAGGAGCCGGAGCCGGGTCGCCATCTGGAATAGACCCGGGCCGGGAGAATTCCCGGCGAATCAACACCTCCTCCTCCTTGTAAATAGGTATTACATTTGCCATTTTCCACTTGTCTGGCACCATGCCAGTTTGTAGTGATATATTGAAAAGACTAACCAAAGATTTTCTAAGCTCATCTTTACATTCCTTTAAAACCCTTGCAAACAGTTCATCAGGGCCCAACGATCTGTTGGATTTTAATTTATCTTTATGTCTGAGAACCATGTCACTGCTGACTTTGATCACGCATAAATTATTTTCTTTCTTATCTACATAATTTATTATTTCTGGAATTTCGCTAGTATCTTCCAGTGTAAAAACTGAACCGAGTAGCATTTGAGTGAGCCTATCTTGTCTCCTAATCTTACTCCTATAAACCTTTTGGGCTAATCCTCAAATCCCTTGTGAGTTTAGCTTCATAATCTCTTCATTTTTCTCATTCTCTTTTCCATTTCTCTTTTTAATATAATATATTGAGTTCTTAACTGCCCATCTCCTCTTTTGATTTGCCTGTAAATGCCCCTCTTTTGATATCAAAAAATATATTTTTAAAAAATATTTTTTTTCGTTATGCTCAGATTGAATTTGGCAGAGCTATTTCTGGAACTAATTTTTACTCTGGGTATTTGACAGAACACTGTCTTGCCAAAACAGACCAAACTCACCAGTTTAGCTTATATGAGACGATATATACTATACCTAATAAGCGGAACTTGCCAAATAGGCCAAACTCCCTTAAAATTAATTTTTCCAAAAATCTCTTCCAGAATGATAGCAAACTTTTCTAAACTGACACAGATAAAAAGGTTTATTTTTGTACCAAAATTAAGTTACAAAACCACCCTAACCTCTCAGAAACTAACCCAATTTTCTTCTAAATTCTGCTATATATAACGTAAGTGTGTGTGTGCTTGTGTAGTTTTGGCCCCCAGGGCCAAAACTAAATAGGTTCGAATCCTCGGCTAGTCGAAGTGTTGTTATTGATTCAATACCACTCGTTCGTGGTCACAATAATATATACTGCTTGTGGAGGCTAGTACACCAAACGGGGATAAGAATGAAATTAGCTTAAGGGCGCCTGTGGGCAAATGCGGTCAGTATCTTTATTTTTCGTCCGATTCTTTTTATTTTTGGTGTACATTTAGAAGCATATATATAGAAGAATGTGACAAAGTTTCAATAAGATTGGCCAACAAACAACTGAGGAAAAAAATATTTACTGATTTTGACAAATGCAGCCGCTTTTGACAAATTGGCACTATGAGTGGCTCTCTTCCGACAATCCCCACTGTTAGAATACGTCTAACACTACGTTTATATGAATTCAGTTAATCTAATATACCTTATTTTCGTGCTGAAAAAAAATACATTTGGTACGCTTTTGGCATTCACCAAAATATCTGCCTTTTACCCCCCCCCCCACAAAATCAAAACTATTTGAGATAGTATTCCAAAAAAGAATTAAAAAAGAGACAAACACACTTTGTTTTATATTGTCTGTGAAAATTATTTCAATCCAATCATTATTAATGGTAAAAAAAACAAAGCTAGCTAATTACGGGCTAGCTAATTACGTCAGAAAAGTACAAAAAAATTCACGAAAATCGCGCATTTTGGGCTTTTCTATGCAACATAAGTGATTTCTTATTGTTTCCCGTGTATAAAACACCGTTTTTTTTTAGTTCAACCAGAGGTAACAGAGAAAACCGGTCTCTTATAGTCGGTAACATTTCTTCAAGGCCACCATCACCCTCCAGTATAAAATATACAAATAATATTATTTTGGCCTGCTTTCTTATTCGTTTATCTTATTTATCTTATGCATAATATCATTATTGAATAAATGATATAAGCAGAAAAAGGATATTAGCAATAATAGCGTCAGTATAAGACATCTTGTGAGCGGCGGTCAGACTGACGACATCGATAAAATCGATAATTGATGTGTTGCATCATCATGCAAGTTCCGCCCACCTCTGCTATAAGCCCCTCCCACACTGTAATTATGTTAAGTGGTAAATTTACTGTATTAGGAAGCAAAATAGACAGAAAATTAAAAACAAACAAAAAATATATAAAAAATTCACCTCACGCTTATGCATATTTACCTGGCGGGTAGCCACCAGACATGTTTCAAGTAGCTATAATTTAATTTAGAAACATCGTATTATGATGGGGTTTTCACCAAAATGTTGACAAATACTTACACTATTTTTCTGTAAACAAAACCCAATATCACATTTTTTCGCATAATTCTCATGTCCGCGCGAGAATGATAGCAAAGTTTTCTGATATAGATTTATTTTTGTACCAAAATTAAGTAACAAAACCACCCTAACCTCTCAGAAACTAACCTAATTTTCTTCTAAATTCTGCTATATATACCGTAAGTGTGTGTGTGTGTGTAGTTTTGGCCCCCAAGGCCAAAATTACATGGGTTCGAATCCTCGGCTAGTCGAAGTGTTGTTATTGATTCAATACCACTCATTCGTGGTCACAATAATATATACTGCTTGTAGAGGCTAGTACACCAAACGGGGATAAGAATGAAATTAGTTTAAAGGCACCCACACCACCGTATGTCCTCGAACCAAGAGTAACACACCTACCGTGGCTGGGTGCTTGGTTCTTGCAGGATTGTGTGGTTCAGTGGGTTAAGGAGTCATGTGATTTTCGCTCACCACGAGGCAGGGTCAAAACTACATTACATGGGCTCGAATCCTCGGCTAGTCGCAGTGTTGTTAATTATATAGTATATATATATATATATATATATATATATATATATATATATATATATATATATATATATATATTCTATGTAGTAGGTTGATAGACAGCAACCGCCCAGGGAGGTACTACCGTCCTGCCAAGTGAGTGTAAAACGAAAGCCATAATTGTTTTACATGATGGTAGGATTGCTGGTGTCTTTTTCTCTGTCAAAAACATGCAAGATTTCAGGTATGTCTTGTTACTTCTACTTACACTTAGGTCACACTACACATTCATGTACAAGCATATATATATATATATATATATATATATATATATATATATATATATATATATATATATATATATATATATATATATATATATATATATATATATACACCCCTCTGGGTTTTCTTCTATTTTCTTACTAGCTCTTGTTCTTATTTCCTCTTATCTCCATGGGAAGTGGAACAGAATTCTTCCTCCGAAAGTAATGCGTGTTGTAAGAGGCGACTAAAATGCCGGGAGCAAGGGGCTAGTAACCACTTCTCCTGTATATCTATTACTAAATGTAAAAGGAGAAACTTTCGTTTTCCTTTTGGGCCACCCTACTTCGGTGGAAATGGCCGACGTGTTAAAAGAAGAAATATATATATATATATATATATATATATATATATATATATATATATATATATATATATATATATATATATATATATATATATATATATATATATATATATATATATATATATTACTCCATCACTGTCTTGGCAGAGTCATGCTTACACTACAGTTATAAAACTGCAACATTTACCATCCCTCCTTCAGAGTGCAGGCACTGTACTTCTCATCTCCAGGACTCAAGTCCAGCCTGCCGATTTACTTTGCTTCCACTCCAACAGCACGTCAAGTATTAAAAACCATTTGTCTCCATTCACTCCTATCAAATACGCTCATGCATGCTTGCTTGAAGTCCACGCTTCTCGCACACAAAACCTCCTTTACCCCCTCCTTCCAACCTTTCCTAGGCCTAGCCCTACCCTGCCTTCCCTCCACTACAGATTTATACACTCTCGAAGTCATTCTACTTTGTTCCATCCTCTCTACATGTCCAAACCACCTCAACAACCTCTCCACAGCCCTCTGGATAATAGTCTTGGTAATCCCGCACCTCCTCCTAATTTCCACACTACGAATTCACTGCATTATATTCACATTACGCATTGATCTCAGACAAGACATCTCCATTGCCTCCAGCCTTCTCCTTGTTGCAACATTCACCACCCATGCTTCACACCTATATAAGAGTGTTGGTATAACTATACTCTCATACATTGCCCTCTTTGCTTCCACGGGCAGACTCCTAAGTCCACCACTTACCCTTTTACCCTCATCAATTCTATGATTCACCTCATCCTTCATAGACCCATCTGCTGACAAGTCCACTCATAAATATCTGAATACATTCACCTCCTCCATACTCTCTCCCTCCAATCTTTCATCACCTAATCTTTTTGTTATCCTCATCACCTTACTCTTTCCTATATTCACTTTCAATTTCCTTCTTTTACATACCCTACCAAACTCATCCACCAACCTCTGCAACTTCTCTTCAGAATCTCCCAAAAGCACAGTGTCATCAGCAAAAAGCAGCTGTGACAACTCCCACTTTGTGTTAAATTCTTTATCTTTTAACCCCAAACCTCTTGCCAACACCCGCGCATTCACTTCTCTTATAACCCCATCTATAAATATATTGAACAGCCATGGTGACATCACACATCCTTGTCTAAGGCCTACTTTTACTGGGAAAAAATCTCCCTCTCTCCTACATACTCTAACCTTCATCGTATAAACTCTTCACTGATTTCAGTAACCTACTTCCTATTCCATACACCTGCAACATCTGCCACATTGCCCCTATCCACCCTGTCATACGCCTTTTCCAAATCCATAAATGCCACAAAAACCTCTTTACCCTTATCTAAATACGGTTCACCTATATGTTTCACTGTAAACACTTGGTCTACACACACCCTACCTTACCTAAAACCTCCTTGTTCATCTGGTATCCTACTCTCCGTCTTGCTCTTAATTCTTTCAATAATAACTCTACCATACACTTTACCAGGTATACTCAACCGACTTATTCCTATATAATTTTTGCACTCTCTTTTGTCCCCTTTGCCTTTATACAAAGGAACTATGCACACTCTCTGCCAATCCCTAGGTACCTTACCCTCTTCCATACATTTATTAAACAAAAACACTAACCACTCCAAAACTATATCCCTATCTGCTTTTAACATTTTTATGTTTATCCCATCAATCCCAGCTGCCTGACCCCTTTTAATTTTATCCACTGCCCCACAAACTTCCCTCACACTTACAATTGGCTCTTCCTCACTCCTACAAGATGTTATTCCTCCTTGCCCTATACACGAAATCACAGCTTCTCTATCTTCATCAACATTTAACAATTCCTCAAAATATTCCCTCAATCTTCCCGATATCTCTAACTCTCCATTTAATAACTCTCCTCTCCTATTTTTAACTGTCAACTCCATTCGTTCCCTAGGCTTCCTCAACTTATTAATCTCACTCCAAAACTTTTTCTTATTTTCAACAAAATTCGTTGATAACATCTTACCCATTCTCTCATTTACTTTTTTTTACATTGCTTCACCACTCTCTTAACCTCTCTTTTTTCTCCATATACTCTTCCCTCCTTGCATCACTTCTACTTTGTAAAAACCTCTCATATGCTAACTTTTTCTCCCTTACTACTCTCTTTACATCATCATTCCACCAATCGCTCTTCTTCCCTCCCGCACCCACTTTCCTATAACCACAAACTTCTGCTGAACTCTCTAACACTACATTCTTAAACCTACCCTATACATCTTCAACCCCATTGCCTATACTCTCACTAGCCCATCTATCCTCCAATAGTTGTTTATATCTTACCCTAACTGCCTCCTCTTTTAGTTTATAAACATTCACCTCTCTCTTACTTGTTGCTTCTTTTTCCTTGTATCCCATCTACCTTTTACTCTCACTGTAGCTACAACTAAAAAGTGATCTGATATATCTGTGGCCCCTCTATAAACATGTACATCCTGAAGTCTACTCAACAGTCTTCTATCCACCAATACGTAGTCCAACAAACTACTGTTGTTTCGCCCTACATCATATCTTGTATACTTATTTATCCTCTTTTTCTTAAAATATGTATTGCCTATAACTAAACCCCTTTCTATACAAAGTTCAATCAAAGGGCTCCCATTATCATTTACACCTGGCACCCCAAACGTACCTACCATACCCTCTCTACATGTTTCTCCTACTTTAGCATTTAGGTCCCCTACCACAATTACTCTCTCACTTGGTTCAAAAGTTCCTATACGTTCGCTTAACATCTCCCAAAATCTCTCTCTCTCCTCTACACTCCCCTCTTCTCCAGGTGCATACACGCTTATTATGACCCACGTTTTGTATCTGACCCTTATTTTGATCCACATAATCTTTGAATTTATTGATTTATATTCCCTCTTCTCCTTCCATAACTGATCCTTCAACATTATTTCTACCATCTTCCTTAGCTCTAACTCTCTCAGATACTCCTGACTTAATCCCATTTATTTCTCCCCACTGAAACTCGCCTACCCCCTTCAGCTTTGTTTCGCTTAGGGCCAGGACATCCAACTTCTTTTCATTCATAACATCAGCAATCATCTCTTTCTTATCATCTGCACTACATCCACGCACATTCAAGCATCCCAGTTTTATAAAAAAATTCTTCTTCTCTTTTTAGTAAATGCATACAGAAGGGGTTACTAGCCCATTGCTCCCGGCATTTTAGTCGCCTCACACGACACGCATGGCTTACGGAGGAAAGATTCTTTTCCACTTCCCCATGGAGAATAGAGGAAATAAAGAAGAACATTTCGTTATGCTCAGATTGATATCCGCTGATTTAAGGCAAAAACTGATTTTCACTCTGCTTATATGGGAGACTCTTGTTTAATATGCCAAACACGCCGGTTCGGCTTAATCGGCACGATATATATAATTACAAGCAGAATATGATCAATTCTTAAGCTTTTACTTGGGAAAGATTAACATAATATTACTGTATTGTTAAACAGCCTTTCCGATTGCATTTAATTAATTATAAAACAGTGTATACATTTTTCACTTCTATGTAAATTACATATTCTCTTTTGTATGTTACTTATGCTATTCATTATTTTCTGTTTAGAGTTTATAAATAACGGTCAGTAGTATATTTGTATGTATACACAAGATAAGTCCTAATATATTTATTAAAATCTCTTCCTGTGTTTGCTAAGCAAACATTTAATTGCTGTAATTTATTGCAATTTGCACTGCAATATTCTCTTGATTGTCGTACCTGCTTCACTTGAATCAATAAATTATTTTTTTATTAGATGTTTATCCATTCAGTGTTTAATATTATTTTATTACTGTCTTACTAAATATTTGTTATTTACCTTTACTAAATATCTATGTGATTGTTTTGATATTTCTGCATTGCTCTCATAGAGGAGCTTTGTCTGATTACTTTCTCTTATCTGTACCTGAGGAACACGACCTTGTCCAAATCATCAACATGTATTTAAATTTGATGATTATCTTCGATATATTGATAATGACGACTAGCTTTATTTCAAACCTAGTACTCTTGGAAAGTGTTTTATTTAAGCTAGTTCTCAACTTTCCGGTACATATAATCAAGAAAGAGCACATGTACCGCCTTACCAAAGATTGATCCGATGGGCCAGATAATATGCTGTGAAGGTGTAGTGGATATACGAGGTCGGGAAGAGAGAGTCCTTAAATGCCCTGTCATAGCCCCCATAGCCGGTGCATTTGTTCCCATGTTCACCCATTCAGTTCACTGGTCAAACTTAACTGATGTGGTGATGCACTTTTCCCACAATGTAGGTATGCAATGTATGAGTGTCCAACTTAATGACAGACAGAAATGCAGTTATATAGAACCTTTATTGACGAACTATCATTTACACTGTGGGCTTGATAAAGAACACTGATTGGAGAAAAATCGTCAGCAAAGGTTCCATGTAAATTAATTTTTGTCTCCTTACTATATCCACAGTGTCATGACATTGAAGGTTTGATATTAGATACTTGTCCATTTACTGGCCAATTTTTGACTTTATCCTAAACTGGCAAGAATAATATAATGTACCTTAGCTATAAATTTTACTTCATAGACTTGAGTATGCTGCTCATCCTTTTACTTGGATTTAGTTCACTTTTATTGTAAACAATATTGGCAACTTTGTCCTGTGATTATGAGACGAAACATTTATTTTCGGTTGTACATCTTACCCTGAAGACTACTTCTAACATTTTATTACAAAACCTTATTTGAGCAGTTTTCTGCTACAACTTCATATTTGATATTGTGTATGTTTTTCTCAAACTCTGGAGTGAACATTTATTAGGGAAGAGGTGCCCAGTCTCACACTTCTACACAGTCTAGTTTTGTCTTTCCATGTGTAGTGGTTTTGCTGCTCACGCTCCTAGCTTAGTCTGAAAAGCTTGTGTTTATCTCCTTGTGAACCTACCATACCAAAAAGCTAAACAGCTTCATCATGTCCTCTGGTTTGAATCTCTTGGCGGTGGTCATCTTTAGATAGGCTACGGAGGTTATGGTGTGAAGATGCAGTTTTTTCAAGTCTGCCTCCTCTCCGAGATAGTCCTGGGGTGAAGTCTCGGCTACCAAGGCCACTAGATGCAGTAGATGTTCCTGTCTCTGAAGGCGATACTTTCCGTTGACGATCTCTCTTTACTGTAGTATTACCTGAAAATAAGTGATATCGATGAAGAAAACAAAAATATTAATTACTGTTGTAATTCCTTATCTTAAATTCAACATTAAAATCACTGATGTTGTGAAACCTAAAGAAGACTGTGAACATCTTGGGAGGAAACACCTAATACACAACTTGGACCCCAGTTTATTCAGCATTTTGTGGGAAAAAAAAATCATGGAATAGTTAATGCGTAAAGAAACCACTTAAAAAAAACTGAGGCACTTTTTTGAAGTATGCTACTTTCTATTTCAGTTATGTGCAATGGTTTCACGTTAACCTGGCTTTATATAATTAATAAAGCCTCCTTTAGATTCTGGTGTTCATACTAGAGGAAATAAATGCATTAGAGAATTTAAACAGAAGGATAACAAATCTTTACGAGTAAGATAGATTTAGAGCACTGAAGCTACAGTCTCCTGAAAGGCATAAAATGAGTAAGAACAAGACTGAGGTATACAAGAAGAAGAAGAAATTATGAGATATAAATAGGGTATTAAGTATTTCCATCTAACAAAGAACTCGATACAATGGATTCAAGTTAGATAAATTCAGTTTTAGATAGGATAGGAAAGTACTGGTATCACATGACGAGTGCACAACAGGCTTCTTCAATTGAATACTGGAGAAAACAACACTGGAAGACAGCAGAAGCAGTTTTGAGGTGGTCAGTCTTTCTGCCTGGTTGGGTGGTGGTCAGTCTCTTAAGCCAAGTGTTGCACAAGCGTATACATAAGCCAGCTGACCTATGTATACTGGCTCCTTCTCTCCTTTCTGTTAGTGTGAATTTGTAAATGGTCCAAGTCGGACCGAAACGTCGTTGTAAGCTCCTCCCTCCTATGTGCGGGTTATTTGTGTATTCATCAACTTAACGGGATTATAAAATATCACTCATATGACAGAACTGTAAAAAATATTTTGGGAAAATATTTGCCAAGTAGAGTTGAAGTCAATGAATTAATTCTTGCAAATTTTTAGTTACTATTAAAAACTTCATCTCCCTTTAAGATATCGTTACAAAGCTTCACAGTTTTTTTTAAATATTATAAGGAAATCAGAACTATGACTGCATCTCTTCCTTACACATATAACTTCCCGAAAACACATGGGAACGAATATCCACTACTTTCAATTATAAGATTATTAGTACTGTGACCAGTAAACTATAAAGTGAATATACCCTTAGACCTAAAAGACTTAAAGAAGGACCCAAATCATTGTAACCTGGGTAGATCCAATCCTACTCCCTCGGAATAAGAACATAAAAAAGAGAGCACTGCAGCAGGCCTACTGGCCCATACTAGACAAGTCTAAGTCACCTACTAGCCTAAGCTAGTCAGGTCCAGGTCACATCCACTTTAGGTCCGTGTCTGGATGGAAAATATTAGTAGTAACGTACTTAGCAAGGCTTTAGATTCTAGAAGCTCGACTTGGTTCTTGCCAACAAGGAATCACTAATTAATAATCTTGAGGTTAATGATAAACTTGGGGAAATGAATAACAAATCACTCATTTTCAGTATATCATAGAATTACCTCAATAACTACAATCAAGTCAGTATCCGTGACTTAATCTTGGTCGATTTCATAGGTTTGAGAAATTAGGTAAGTACCAGAGTGAGGTGAACTGGTGTGATCTGACGACCCAAGGAATGCCTGTGTTGAACACCGAAATTCACACAACCATTTAAACAACTAAAGAAACGCAAGACTCATCGCCAGAGAAGACAACACTCAATACCAAAGAATCCTGGAGTCATCACTTATCTGCATATCCAACAACTTTAACCAGAACAACGGCTTCTACAACATAGCTGAACCTATTGCCAAGAAACTTCTTCATCGCTATCCCACATAGAACTTAAGAATGGAACACTGCAGAAGGTCTACCCATATACTTATCCAATCTCTTTTTAAAGCTACCCAAGGTTATAGACTCCATCACCCTACTTTGAAGACTATCACATGCAGCATTCTCCACCTGACTAAATCCTATAAATTCTCATGTATCTTTTATCCAGGTAGATCTGTTTGACTCGATAAAGACCACTGCGTGGGCGAAACGTTGTCAATAAAGGATCACATTATACTGCTTATGTGTTTATCTTTCCATTTTTCTAGAAGTATGGCATGGAGCAAGATCCTGCTGGATAATGCATTTTCTATCAGGAAGTCTCTATCTGAAATGTGAAGCAAATGAGTTGCCAGAATTGCCTTGTATTTGTCACTGTTCATCATTCCCTCAACATTAACAAGCTGACCAGAGTCTTTAGCTGTAAAATGTCCCCAAAACACCTTCTTAGGTCGGTTTTTTTTGGTGATTTTTGAATGTGTCCATTCAGAACAGGTTCGCCTTTGCTCTGTCTCACTACCACTGATCTGCACCCATGTACAGTGGAACCTCGGTACTCGAATTTAATTCGGTCCAGAAAGCTGTTCGAGTGCCGATCTGTTCGAGTACCGAACGAATTTTTCCCATAAGGAATAATGTAAATTAGATTAATCCGTTTCAGACCCCAAAAATACACAGAAATAGAGATGATTTTGAATTGTTTACAGAATAAAAGTACCTTGAAATTGAGCTCAAAATAACAAATTATCGATTTTTGCTGATGTTCAAGAGTAAACAAATCACGTCACGCATCCAATACACGTCAACTGGTGGGTATAATATGCTTTCACAAATGCACTGATATTATTTATACCATTTTTTCAAATCTTCTATTTTTTGTGTGAATAAAAATTAAAAATGGAAAGCAAGTGTAATATAAGAGGGGTCCGAAGTGGGAGGAGCCATAGGAGAGATAGGGAGGGGCCAGCAGAAGGAGCATTCAGTATCTGATGAGTCGTCTTGATAGCCAGATACTAGCGGTGGTGCGAATACAATGTTGTGTAATTACGCTAATATTAGTAATAAAGTTTATCTATCTATCACATTTATTTCAACATGATATCAGAAACACGATAGATAACCTAGAAGCACAATTAAGACGCCGAAATTAATAATAAAAGGCATATTATATGTAGAGACGGAGGCGGTGCTTACATCAGGGCAAACATATTATACGAATGGTTCAGAAAACCGACAAGTTGATAAATTAGACACATATGCAACACTTGGGTATCTTTAGTGTGGAAACGTTTCGCCACACAGTGGCTTCATCAGTCCAATACAAAGTAGAAAGTTGTAAGGAGAGGAGGAGTTTGAGGTAATCAGTCCCTCGGCCTGGAGTCGATGTGTTTACCTCAAACTCCTCCTCTCCTTACAACTTTCTACTTTGTATTGGACTGATGAAGCCACTGTGTGGCGAAACGTTTCCACAATAAAGATACCCAAGTGTTGCATATGTGTCTAATTTATCAAACATATTATAACCAATTATCTTTTTGGTTGGCTGTTATCGCTAATCTTCTTATGCACCATGGTGACTTATTTGTACAATATAAAAAACACACCCCAAAATGCAAAGAAACATGAAATAGTTTACAATGAAGTTCAGAGGAGTTTTGGACTGAGCGACAACTGCGGGGAGACTGACGCACATGTTCTGGCAGGTCGTGTTTGTTTGGTCAGTGCCGAGCAACGGGCGACTAGAGGATTTTTTGGGCCCAAAAAAGATTCGAGTATTAAAATTTTCGGAGGGCTGTTTGAGTACCGAGATTCCACTGAACGTCAAAATGCGCCACATCTGAAAATATAACTTTTTTCCATTCATATGTCGTCCATCCCTTATGATCGATTGCCCACAGCAGCCGTTTTTTCTTCATAGCAGCAGTCAGTAATTGTTTCTTTACCGGCTTTCTAGCAGGTCTGCCAACTTCAAGGAGCCTTTGTCAAACAGTTGAAGAATCAATATTTACACCAGCTGAAGCCAAATCTCTCTGTAGATCTTTGCTGGTTTTTGTGGGCTCCTTTATGCTATTTCTT
>WNWK01030245.1:0-23667 GCA_009830355.1 Cherax destructor
TAAAAAAAATTCCGGGCCCCCGGGTTTGCACCGTTTAATACCTTTCGGTAACCGGAGAATTTTTCGCTAACCGATTAAAAAAACTCTTTTCCAAGTTTACGTTAACAGAACCTTTCGTTAACCGAGGGTCCACTGTATATACGTTTGGACCGTTTATGGGTTAAGGTCAATGCAGTGTCATTGGTCACATCAAAGCACCTTTGAAACATTGCTTTGGTGTAGAGTTTTTGAAGTTTGCAATGACCTGCTGGTCCATGGGTTGGATGAGAGGAGTGGTGTTAGGAGGCAAGAACTTCACTGCTACAAATTTGAATTTTAGACAATTGATCTTCCAAGTCTCGAGGATGAGCAGGAGCATTGTCCATTACTAGTAGGCACTTGAGCCCCAATTTTTGTCCAATAGATATTTCTTACACTGGGGCCAAACACTTGATTAAACTATTCCAGGAAAATTTCCCTAGTGACCCATGCCTTAGGGTTAGACTTCCACATCACACACAATTTACTCTTGTCAGCACTGTATTTCTTGAACACACTGGGAGTTTCAGAGTGATACACGTAAAGGCTTCACTTTGAAATCCCCACTAGCATTACCTCACAACATAAGAGTTAGCCTGTCTTTCATAGGCTTGTGTCCTGGCATTGCCTTTTCTTCCTGCGTGATGTAGGTCCTCCTTGGCATTTTCTTCAAAAGAGGCCTGTTTTGTCACAATTAAACACTTGTTGGGTTTGAAATTTTCAGCTTCTACATATTTTTTAAATCACGCACAAATTTTTCAACCCCTTGTTTATCTGAACTGGCACCCTCACCATGCCTTACAACACTGTGTATGCCACTTCTCTTCTTGAATTTTTGAACCAGCCTTTGCTGGCCTTAAATTCATCACATCATCACTGGTTCCAGGCATTTTCTTGACAAGATCGGTATGCAACTGCCTTGCTTTTCACAAATTAATGACTGCACAACACTGTCACCCCGCTAGCAGTTTTTCGTTTATCCACACCAACAACATTTCTCCATATTTTCAATTGTTTGTGATCTCTGTTTCGTTATTGTATTCACCCCTTCGCAACATTAGCTTCAGTGATTTCTTTTCTCTTAATTACAAAAGAACCGATGGTTGTTGGGGGCCTTCTTTGTATATCCTGGCAAGCTCGGCAATACGTACACTACTATCATATTTTCTATTATTTCTTTCTTCAGTTCTATGGTGTTCCTCACTTTCTTTACCAAAGAAATGGCACTAGGAGCTTTCTTTGGGCCCTGGTAGCTTATTTAGTGGTCACACACAAAAATCAAGGGGCCCAAAAACAATGAATTGTTAATAAATTTTTTTTTTTGTATGAAGTTCTGGGATGATGTTTACACAAGCATAAACAATGCTACACTGCGTGACAATGTGCGGGGGAAAAGGTGGGTGGGTGGCGGTCTTGGGTTTTTGTATGTGTGGGGCACTGGTGGACAGGTTCCGTACCAAAAAGAAACGGGGGTAATCACCAAAAACGGGGGTAAATTTTCCCCGAAAAACTGAACAAAAACTGAAATCAAAAACTGAAAACCCGAAAATGGAGGGTTGACTGTAAAATTAATTATAATCCTGCTTACAGTGGCCCCCCGGTTTTCGTAGTCATGGAGTTGAAAAATTCTGATTTAAATAACATTTTTTGTAAAAATATTGGTTCGGTGACTGTAGACCCACTCGGAGATAGTAATTCGTCGGGGGCCTTCGCCCCACCCCAAGCGGCCCGGCCCACCTCAGTCAGTGTGCCATTGTTTGGCGAGTAAAAGGGGCCCACCCCAGCACATTTCATCTTTTATTCCATTGTTTTAGTGCTTGCAACTGCTAAATAAGCCACCAGGGGCCCCAAAAGAAAGCTCCTAGTGCCAGCCCTGTGGAAAAAAGGTGTAGCAGGCATGCAGGGAGTGTGGGGCATGCAGGGAGTGTAGCAGGCATGCAGGGAGTGTAGCAGGCATGCGGGGAATTAGCAGGCATGCGGGGGTGTAGCGGGCTGCGGGGTGTAGCGGGCATGCGGGGGTGTAGCGGCTTTCCGGGGGTTTGGGAAAGGCATGCAGGGAGTTTCGGCCCCTTGAGGGGTTTAACCAGGAAATGCAAGGGGGTGGGGGGCAGGCACCCGGGAAGTGTGGGGCCCCAGGGGTGTGGCGGCTTTGAAGGGTGTAATGGGGAGGGGGGAGTGGGGGCCGGGGGCTCCCGGGAGTGAAACAGGCATGCAAAAAGGGTGGCAGGCTTTGCGGGGAGTGTGGCGGCTGCGGGGGTGTTGCAGGCTGCAGGGGGGGTGTGGGCATGCAGGGGGGGGGCATCAGGGATCCCCGGGCAGGGCAGGGAGTTTGGGCATGCAGGGAGTGAAAAAGGCATGCCAGGGTGTCCCCAGGAAGGAAAGGACTTGTTGCCAAACTTTAGGGAAGAGGTTTCCCCCTTTCCCAAAAATGAAAAAACTTCCATCCTCCCCCCTCCTCCGTCTTCCCACATCAACAACTCTTCAATAAAAAGGGAAGTGACATGTTATTTACCTTTATTTTCATGTCTCATTGTTTTCTGTGTAATTTAAGTATATTTAATGTACAATTTTTTATTTTAACCCTTTGACTGTCGCAACCCCAAATCCTGAAGTGTCTCCTGGTGTCGCAAAATATTAAAAAAATAAATTATTCTTTCTTTGGAGGTATTAAAAATTTTTTCCCAATTGGGAATGACACCAAAAAATACGAAATTTGATGGAAAACTTAAGGGGAAATTTCGCTCAGGGAAATTAAATGATCTCGGCGAAAAATATGTATATGCATGGGTTTTGCCGGCCCTTTGGCCCTATTTTCGGGCCCAAATTTCCCTTGTTCCAGTCAAAACTCATAGCTTATTTCTTTAGAACTCCATTTGTTCTGTCGATTGAGTACAAAAACCGCCAATTTACCAATTTCAGAATAAACAATGCAGACATTCCTGGCACTAAAATAAAAATTTTCCTTTTTTCATTAGTCACGTCTTTAGGCCCCTCTTATATTACTTTTGCTTTCTATTTTGATTTTTATTCACAAAAAAAATTGAAGATTTACTTTATGCAGACTACTGCATAATTGAAAAAATGGTATAAATAATATCAGTGCACTTGTGAAAGAATATTAGACACAATTGCGTGTTTGGACGTGTGGCGTGATTTTTTTACTCTTTAACATTGGAAAAACGAACATTTCCGCTACTTTCCAATTTAAAGGGTCTTTTTATCATAAACTTCAAAATCATCTCTATTTCTGTAATATGTTTTCCATTCATCAAATGAGACCACAAAAAAGAGAATAAAACCCATAAATTTGCACCTCAAAGTGGGTGTTTTAATCCAAAAAAACGGTCTGATTTTTTTTCTCATTATACACTCGTGCTGGGTTTTTTTTATACAGTGCACATGACCACATCCCCATTCTCTAAAGGGGGTACCAGTTTTCTCCTCCTTGATTTGAAGCTGCAAAATTTTTGAGTATGCATATATGACCAAACACTGGCTCGTAAGACGTATATATACGACCAAAACAGTAAAAGGGGTTAATACTTTTGGGTGTCTAAAACCCGTTTTGAATTTCCATTATTTCTTATGGGAAAATAGATTGGATTTGAAAATTTCGGGGGAGTAACCCCCTCTAAAGGATTATTTACAACCCCGGGGCCCACTGCTATAATAACAAGTGAGGTTTAAAAAGGCCGCCACTGATGGCAGTAAATACCACCCCAAAGTGGGGCGGAAGGCCTCCACTTGTCATAATGACATCAGTGGACCCCGGTTTGGTCATAACTTCCAAAGGCTCCCAAATTTTTCCCCCAACTTTACTCCCAAAGGAATAATGTCAAGTAGGTTAGTCCTTTTCAGCCCCCCAAAAAAATACACTTACAAAAGCACTTACAATATTACACTTACATTTGTTCTTTTCCCAGGTGACCAAAACTCGGGGTCCACTGTCTGTATTTTATTCATTCTAGAGTATATATATCAGGTTTCTATTTATTTATTTTTTATTATGTCATATTAGATCAATTGTGATAGTTAAATAAGCCGTTAAATTGTTTTTTTTTAACAAATCGGCCCTCTCCCGAGGGAAGTGACCCAAAAAAAAAAAAACCCCAAAAGAAAATACTTTCATCATCATTCAACACTTTACCACACTCATACATAATCACTGTCTTTGCAGGGTCAGATAGACAGCTGAGAATGTCCCCCCCAGCTGTCACTTCCCCGACCCCCCTTTAAAGTACAGGCATTTCTTCCCTTTTAGGACTCAATAACTAAATCAGTTAACTGGGTTTCCCCGAATCCCCCAAAATGTTACCCCCCCAACCCAAAAAGCTTGTCATGTCCCAAAAACCATTCGTTCCATTCACTCCTATCTAACACGCTCACATGCTTGCTGGAAATCCCAAACCCCCAGACCACAAAGCCTCCTTTTGCCCCTCCTCCAACCTTTTTTGGGGGACCCCCACCCCGTCTTCCCTTTTCCCACAGATTTATCGCTCTCCCAAATCATTCTACTTTGATCCATTTCTCTAAATGACTAAAAACCTCAACAACCCCCCTTCAGCCCCCTGACAAATACTTTTAGTAACTCCCACCTTCTCCCAATTTCCCCACTCCAATTTTCTACATAATATTTACATCACACATTGCCCTTAGACAGGGCATCTCCCCCACCAGCCGCCTCCTTGCTGCAGCATTTGCAACCCATGCTTCACACCCATATAATAATGTTGGTACCACTATACTTTTTCATTCCCTTCTTTTCCCCCTGGGTAACGTTTTTTTTTTCCACAGATCCTCAAGCACCACTCACCTTTTTCCTTCATCAATTGTATGGGTTTAACCTCATCCCTTTATAAACCCATCCGCTGATATCAACTCCCAAAATCAAAAATTTTCTTTTCCCTTCCCCCTCTCCAATTGATATCCAATTTTTCTTTATTTAAATAATTTGATACCCCATCCCTTACTTTTTCTATGTTCTTTCAACTTTCTACCTTTACACACACTCCCAAACCGTCCACTAACCTTTGCAACATTTCTTTAGAATCTCCCATAAGCCCGTATCATCAGCAAAAAATAACTGTGTCAACTCCCATTTTGCATTTAATTCCCTTTTAATCCCCCCCCTCTTCCCCAAAACCCTAGCATTTACTTCTTTTTCAACCCCATCTATAAATATATTAAACAACCAGGGGCATTAAAATCCCTGTCTAAGACCTACTTTTACCGGGGAAATAATCTCCCTCTCCTAAAAACCCTAACCTAGCCCCACTATCCTCATAAAACCCACCGAAAACTCCATTCCATACAGTTGCAACATTTGCCACATTGCTCCCCTATCCCTCTATCAAAATCTATCATATATTGAAGTGTATTTTCCTGCCTCTGAGAGCAAATTCCCGCTGGGAAAGAATTAATGCCATTTCAGTTAATTTAGATGAGGAAAATTTACTCAGCATACGAGCAGATCGGGATAAGGCAAGGTCACGGGCGGGTTGTGAAACCGAGGTTCCAATGTATTTTTTGGGAAAATTTGTTGGTATAGTCCTGTTTGGTATAAGTCCAAGGTCCTGGAATGGATTAATTATGTTTGCGAGGGACCACTGTACTTTCATTATGCTGCTCTCTAATCTATCCCCATCTCGCCTATTATTTGTGCCTTGGGCCCCAAAAATCACCAAAAAAACTCAACAAAAAGAGCGGGGTGGATCCCCCGTCTAGTGCCAAACAGCACATTCCCCCCTTCTTCAAAAGTCTAAACTTATTAATATAAAGTTGACCCTTGAACAACATGGTTTAACGCATGGGTCCATTTATATGCAAATTTTTTTTAATGAATATATTTGAAAAGTTTTGGGAATTTACCAAAAAAAATTTAAAAAAAGTTAGGTACAGTGGACCCCCGGTTTTGTTGAAAATTCATTCAGAATGCTGTTTAGTGCCATTACCGAACGAATTTGTTCCTGTAAGGACAAATGTAAACAAACAAACAAACAAATTTTATTTCATTGCAGATTGCAGATTACATAGGTATCGGTAGTTACAATGTAAATTGAGTGGGGGGCCACGAATGCCATGGCATTAGGGTAGCTTATTTATCCAAACTATGTATTAATATTAAAAAAATTTATTGAGTTTTTTCTAGTTAAAAATTATTTTCAAAATTACAATTGATGAAATTTTTCTGTTTAAATTATTTATAATGATATTAGATATTAGATTGACCCCGGTGTTAAGATTCTTGAATGATAATATGGAATTTTAGTTATCTTTAAGGAAATAACATTGAGCATTTTTTACATTAACATAATATAGTAGGGGTAACAAAAAGTAACATATTATTAAAAATTGAGATTATCGATAGGAAAGTAAAGGCATTTTTTTAAAGTAGTTTATAGTATGATATTTAGTTTTGGGTGAGTAGGTGGTTTTGAGTTGAGTCTTAAATTGATTTTCAGACAAGATTATCTTTAAAATTTACTGGTAATGAATTCCCGATTCTGGGGCCCTTTTTGTGCATAGAATTTTTTCATAGGTTGATATGCAGGGGTTTTCAAAAAATCTGTGTCTTGTGTTGTGGTCATGGGTCCTATTAAAGTTGGGGAGGAGAGTTTTTAGCAGAGGGGTTTTATTAGAGTGTAAAGTTTTATATAATTAGTAGGCACAAGAGTAATATGAATGTTCTTTAGGTGAGTATTTTAGACTTTTGAATATTGGGGAGTATGCTGTCTAGGTGGGAATTTGTTATCATTCTGACTGGGCCTTTTGTTGTGTTATGAGTGGTCTAAGGTGTTTTAACGTTTTTGACCCCCATGCACAGATTCCATAGGTGAGATAGGGTAGAAAAGGGAAATGATATAGTGCAAGGAGGTGGTTGAGGCATAATACTATTTTTGATAATATGCCATTTTTGGATTTTCTTGGAAATTTGTTGTATATGTTTTGGAATTTAAGGCTACTGTCAAGGTGGATTCCTGGAATTTTTCCCCTCTGTGAATTAAATTAGATAAGTCGTTTAAAAACCCCCAAAAAACACACTTAAAAAAGCTCTTAAAAAAATACATTTACATAATTGTTCGGTTTGGGGTGAATGAAAACCGGGGGGTCCACTGTATATCATAAATGCAAAAAATATATTAGATCTAGTCTATTTTATCTTTTTCCATAAAATATACACAAATCTAGTATAAAAATTTAAAAATTTATCGAAACTTGTGCACACAAACAGTTAACATATCATTTTTTTTATTAACACATGGCGTTTCCCCAAAGGGGGGGTGGGCCCAAAAGAAAAACTTTCATCATCATTCACTCCATCACTGTCTTCCCGGGGGTGTTTTACACTACAGTTATAAAACTAAAACATTAACACCCCCCCCTTTCCCAGGGCGAACTGTCTTCCCCCCCGGACTCAGTCCACCTCCCGGTTTTCCTAACCCCTTCATAAATGTTACTTTGCTCACAGTCCAACAGCCGCAAGTATTAAAACCCATTTGTCTCCATTCCTCCTGTCAAATATGCTCCCATGCTTGCTGGAAATCAACCCCCTCCAACACAAAATCTTTTTTACCCCTTCCTCCAACCTTTCCTAGGCTGACCCCTACCCCTTCCCCCCAAACGATTATACCTCTGAAGCTTCGTTTTGTTTCCATTCTCTCTACATATACGAACCACCTCAAAAACCCCCTCCTCAGCCCTTTGGATAATAGTTTTGGTAATCTGCACCTTCCCCCAAATTTCCCCAAACCCCAAATTTTTGCATTATATTCACCCCACACAACCTCAGACATGATATCCCTCCCTAACCTTCCCCCTCGTTGAAACATTCACCCCCTGCTTCACCCCTTTAATAAGAGTGTTGGTATAACACACCCCTTTTTTTCCCCTCCTTATGGAAAATTCTTTGTCTCCACAGACTCAAAGGACCACTCCTTTTTTCCCTCATAAATTCGATTCCCTCATCCTTCAAGCCCCATCTGCTGAAAATTCCCTCCCAAATATCTGAATACATTCCTCCATACTCTCTCCCCAATCTGATATCAATTTTTTGTCCCCCTAATTTTTTTGTTATCCTCATCCCTTACTTTTCCCCTATATTCACTTTCAATTTTCTTTTTTTACATACCCTCCCAAATTCATCCACCAACCTCTAACTTTTTCAGAATTAAAAGCACAGGTCATCAGAAAAAAGCAACTGTGACAACCCCCATTTTGATTTGATTCTTAATCTTTTAACCCCCCTCTTCCAATGATTCACTTCTTTTCAACCCCATCTATAAATATTTGAACAACCATGGTGACATCACACACCCTTTGTGTAAGGCCTTTTTCACGGGGAAATAACCCCCTCCTCTCCTACACACTCAAACTTGAGCCTCACTACCCTCAAAAAAGCTCTTCCTGCTTTCATAACCTACCCCCATTAAACACCTGTAACATCTGCCAATTCCCCCCTACCCACCCTATCTATCCCTTTTTTCCAAATCCAAAAATCCAAAAAAACCTCTTTACCCTATCTAAATACTGTTCACCTTTTTGTTTCACTGTAAACACTTGGTCTCACCCCATCCCTTTTCCTAAACCCCCCTTGTTCATCTGATATCCTGCTCTTCGTCTTACTCTTAATTTTTTCAATAATAACTCTCCATACACTTTACCTGGTATACTAACAGACTTATTCCTTAAAATTTTTGCACTTTTTTTGCCCCTTTGCTTTTAAAAAGGAACAATAACTTCTCCAACCCCTAGGTCCTTACCTCTTCCATACATTTTTTAAAAAACCCCACCCCAAAACTATATCCCCCATTTTTTAACATTTCTATTTTATCCCATCAATCCCAGCTGTTTTTACCCCTTTCATTTCCCCTGCCCCAAATTTCCCACTCAAAAAAACCCCTTTCATTTACAAGATGTTTTTCCTCCTTGCCCAACCAAATCCAGCTTCCATGTCTTCATCAACTTTTAAACCCTCCTAAAATTTCCCTCCATTTTCCCCATACCTCTAACTCTCCATTTAATAACTCTCCTCTCCTATTTTTAACTGTCAAATCCATTTGCCTAGGCTTCCTCAACTTTTTTACCCACCCCAAAAATTTTTTTCTTATTTTCAACAAATTTTTTGATAACATCTACCCCTCTCATTTGCTCTTTTTTTACATTGTTTACCACTCTCTTAACCCTTTTTTTTCCCCCATATCTCTTCCCTCCTTGCATCACTTCTGTAAAAACCTCTCTTTGTAACTTTTTCCCTTACATCATCATTCCACCAATCACTCTTCTTCCCTCCACCCTTTAACCACAAACTTCTGCTGAACCTCTAACACTACATTCTTAACCTACCCCATATCTTACCCATTGCCTACACACTCACTGCCCATCTATCCTCAATAGTTGTTTATATTTACCCCAATTGCCTCCTCTTTTGTTTATAAACCTTCCCTCTCTTACTTACTGCTTCATTTTTTGTATCCCATCTACCTTTTACTCCCCCTTTAGCTACAACTAAAAAGTGATCTGATATATCTGTGGCCCCCCTATAAACATTCATCTTTAAGTCTACTCAAAGTCTTTTTTCTACCCCTTAGTCAACAAACTACTGTCATTACGCCTACATCATATCTTGTATACTTATTTATCCTTTTTTCTTAAAATATGTTTTCCTATAACTAAACCCTTTCTATACAAGTTCAGTCAAAAGGGCTCCCCTTATCATTTACACCTGGCACCCCCAAAATTATCTACCACACCCTCTCTACATGTTTCTCCTACTTTGTTTGGGGCCCCCACCACAATTCCCTCCCTTGGTTCAAAAATTCCTATACATTGCAACATCTCCCAAAATCTCATTCTCTCCCTACCTCCTCTCTTTTCCCGATGCTACCGCTTTTATGACCCCCTTTTGATCGCCCTTTTTAAACCACATAATCCCGAATTTACATTTTTATTCCCCTTCTCCTTCCATAACTGATCCTTCAACATTATTGCTACTCCTTCCTTTAATCAACACCCCAGATCTCTGACTTAACCCATTTTTTCTCTCCACTGAAACTCCCCACCCCCCTTTAGCTTTTTTTGCAGGGGCCCGGACATCCCAAAGTTTTTATTCATAACATCGCAATCATTTTTTCTTTCATCCGCACTACATCCCACACATTCAAACATCCCCGTTTTATAAAGTTTTTTTTTTTCTTTTTTTTGTAAATTTTGTACAGGAGAAGGGGCTGCCCATTGCTCCCGGGATTTTTTGCCTTATCGAACCCTTTCTTTTGCAGAGAGAAATGTAAACATACATAAAAATGCAATAATGTAATACATGGGCCCCCTGTTGTGATCTCCAAACTCGAACAATTTTATACTAAGTGTATTTTTGCAAGTGCTTTTGTAAGTGTATTTTTGGGGTCTAAAAGGACTAGTCTAATTTACATTATTCCTTTTGGGGAAAAAATTTGTTTGTAATGGGATTGCACATTCTGGACGAAAAATCATGAAAAACCGGGGTCCACTTATAATGTTTTTCATGATGGGGGATTGCTGGTGTCTCTTTTCTGTCTCATAAACATGCAAGATTTCAGGTGGGCTTACTACTTCTACTTTCACGGTGCCCCCTGGCCTGGTGACTAAATCCAACGGGGGTCTGGTTTAATTTCCCCGCAAAGGGGGAAAAAAATTTTTCGTGGGGCTTTGCCCCTTGTCTATGTTCACCCATCAGTAAAATGGGTACCTGGGAGATCGACTGGGGGTGGCGATCCTGGGACAAAAATGGTCTAATTTGCCCCAAATGCTCTGCATAACAAATGGCTTTCTATATACAGTGGGACCCCTTTCAGGTCCCTCAAAAATTATGTAAGTGTTTTTGAGGTGGTAATTTTTTGGGGGCTGAAATGGATTAACCCAATTTTTATTATTTCATGGGAAAAAAAATTTCCCTTGTTATCCCGCATTTAATAGCTGACTGGAACGAATTTTGCTCGTAAAAGAGGTCCCTTACTAATATTTTTGATGTCAGCTTAGGTCACACACCATATATGTACATACAAGCATACAGGGGCCCCCAGTTTGGTCATAATTCATTCCCGAAGGCTGTTCAAGTCCATTTAAAGAATTTTTCCCTTAAAAGGGAAAAAATTAAATTAGATTATCCTCAGACCCCCAAAAAAACTCAAAAACACTTAAAATAAACTTAATAATTGTTGATTTCTGAGTGACCGACCGGGGGCCCCTGTTTTATACACACCCCCCCGGGTTTTTTTCTATTTTTTTAATAATTTTGTTCTTGTTTCTTTTTCCCCCATGGGGGAAATAGCAAATTCTTCATCCATAAGCCTGATTTCTAAGAGGGGGACTAACATGCGGGGAGCAAAGGGGGTTTCTTCGCATTACTAAAGTTAAAAGAAACTTTTCTTTTTTTTTTTTGGGCCACCCTGCCTCAGTGGGTTTGGGTAGTTTGTTGAAAGAATAATAATAAATAATTTTTTATTATAATCATAACTAAGTGCTAAACCCACAAGGGTCAATATTTGTTAAAAAAAAATAATAATAGTAATATATTATTATTATTATTATTATTATTATTAATATTATTATTATTATTAATATTATTATTATTATTATTATTATTATTATTATTACAGATCGTCATGTTCCATTCATAATCGAGGATAAATGTACACACGAAAAGATGCAATAATTTTGTATAATAATAATAATACTAATAATAATAATAGAAATAAGAATAAAACAATATTATTATAATCATAACTAAGCACTAAACCAAGAAGGGTTAATAATATAATAATAATACAGTGGTACCCTGAGTTTTGTACTTTATTCTTTCCCAGAAGGATGTTCGAGTGCCGTTACGACAATTTGTTCCCATAGGAATAATGCAAATTAGATTAGTCCGTTTTAGCCCCCCAAAAAATACACTTAAAAAAGCACTTACAATTACACTTACATAATTGTTCGAGTTGGGAGCAATACGAAACTGGGGGTACCACTGTATATATATAATTAAGACAGTGATTATGTATGAATGATGGTGAAAGTGTTGAATGATGATGAAAGTTTTTCTTTTTTTTTGGGTCACCCTGCCTCGGGGGGAAACAGCGATATATTAAAAAAGATAAATTATTATTATTACAGATTGTACATGTTTGATTCACAGTGGAGAGAAATGTAAACACACGTAAAGATGCAATATTAAATTGTGTAATAATAATAATAATATATTTCTACATGTACAAGGTATACACGCCTAGCTGACATCAATGACATACTGTACTACTATAGAAAATAGCTTGTTATGCTTTCAGAGCATTTCGGGCAAATTAGGTCATTTTTGTCCCAGGATGCGACCCACAAGTCGACTAACTCCCAGGTTCCCATTTTGCAGATAGGGAACATAGACAACTGGTGTAAAGAAACATCCCAATGTTTCTACCCTCACTAGGAATCGAACGCAGCCCCTCTTCCCATGTGAAGTGAGGCTTTAGCCACCAGGCCACTGGGCACCGTAAATAAATATGATTTTTCACATCATTTCATTTTTGATGTCTAGTGTTAGTAATATGTATAATACATGTATCTACAGTGTTTTGTATCATATAAAACAATATTGATGCATGTACTGTCAATAAGGACTGTAAATATATTTTCTCTTCCTTATGATTTTCTTAAAAACATTTTCTTTTCTCTAGCTTACTTTATTGTAAGAATACAGTATATAATACATATAACATACAAAATTTGTTTTAATTGACTCTTTACGTTATCAGTAAGGCTTCCGGTCAACAGTAGGCCATTAGTAGTTAATTTTTTGGGGGTAAAAAGTTATACTATGTGGATTTTCGACTGCACGGGGGAGAGGGTCTGCGCCCTAACCCCACGTTGTTCAAGGATTAACTGTACATAAAAATTCACTCATACTACTGTGTATACTATATGTACAGGACAATCAATTCTAATCAGCGGAACCTCGGTTTCGATGCAGTGTCATGTAAAACCACAGTTATTCTCTATAAAATGTATTTTTGATAATATTTCTCATAAAAAATAATGTAAATCCAATTAATCCATTTCCCGACACCCAAAAAAAATTAAAAAAAAAACCATTTTATGAGATAACTGTGGTTTTATAGCTTGGGCATATAGAAACCGAGGTTCCACTGTATCTATCTTGCTCTGAAACTCTTTCTTGATAGCTGTAACAGAACTTATGGCATAATACCAGACACAAAATCTCTTGTGATATTCCATGTCTCCCATTCAACCTGTGTAAAAACTCAATTGAATGAAGGACCTAAATCTGGACCTCTGGGGAAGATTTAGAGATCGTATCTGACAATCACTTTAAAGCTACTGTTATAAAATACCTCCTTACCTTAAATTGATCCTGACAACAGTTTATTATGCTGAACAAATCCTGAAATCCTGTCTTTCATCCCGTATTTTATACATATAATACTTAAATGAGTAATACAATAGATAAATAAACATTTAAATAAACATTTAAAATCAAATTCTCCTTCATTGAAACTGTTGTTGGCATCTGGAAGATAGAGAGGAGGAGAGAGGGGGGATTTTATTGTTTGGAAGGGAATCCTTCCATAAAGACTTTAGGTAACAAGTCCTTATCTGGGGTTATTTCCCCTTCTTTGTCTTTTACTGCCCTAGGACCAGCTTGAGAGTCACTGGACCCTGTCGCACAAAATAACTGTCCAGAGATGTCTGTTTCTGGCGTCTCTTTAAGATGTTCCTGAAGTGGGAAAAGGGTTTTTGTCACTGAACATGTTGCAGATATGGCTTGTTTCAGCTTGCTCAGGGTGGTATTTCTCCACAAAACTTTGCAACATATTTCACATTGCATACATGTCCTTAATCACTGAAGACGGCACCTCCTTCACTCCCTCTTCCTCCTCCTCTGAAGCAAGTTCCTCAGCTGTGGTCTATTGCTGTTCTAGATGAAGGTCTTGCAGCTCTTCAGTAGTTAGCTCTTCCCCTGTGGTCCTCCACCAAGTCTTCCACATCCTTCCCACTAACCTCCAACCCCATGGACTTCCCAATGCCACAATAGATTCCACAATAGGCAGAGGGTCGGCAGGGTCACCGTCAGCCCCAAACCCTTCAAAATTCCTCTCTTGGACACAATCTGGCCACTATTTTCCCCAAGCATTGTTCAAAGTTCGGGAAGTCACACCCCCCCAAGCCTACCTATAAGGCTTATGCAATGGAGGATACTAAAGTGATTCCTCCAGAACTCTCTTAAGCTCAAATTAGTGTCCAAGGTCACTTCAAAGCACCTTTGAAACACTGCTTTTGTGTAGATTTTTTGAAGTTAGAAATGACCTGCTGATCTATGGGCTGGATGAGAGGAGTGGTGTTAGGAGGCAAGAACTTCACTGTATAAAATTGAAGTCCCTAGACAATTGGTCTCCCAAGTCTGGAGGATGAGCAGGAACATTGTCCATTACCAGGAGGCACTTGAGGGCAATTTTTTTTCAGGAGGTATTTTTTTTTCACACTGGGGTCAAACACATCATTGACCACTTTCAAAATTTGCCTTGTGACCCATGCCTTATTATTACTTTCCACATCAACACAATTTACTCTTGAAGACATTGTTTTTCTTGAACACTCAGGAATTTTCAGTGATACACCAGTAAAGGCTTCACTTGAAATCCCCATTAGCGTTAGTACAGAACAAAAGAGTAAGCCTGTCTTTCAGCTTGTCCTGGCAGGGCCATTTCCTCCTGCATAATGTAGGTCCTCTTTGGCATTTTCTTCCAAAAGAGGGCCCGTTTCATCCTTGTACACTTGTTGGGGTAGTAGTTTTTCAGCCTCTATGTACCCCTTGAATTCACGCAGATATTTTCAGTCACACATTTGTCAGAACTTGCAGCTTCGCCATGCCTTACCACACTGTGTATGCCACTATGTTCTTAAATATCTCAAACCAGCCTTTGCTGGCCCTAAGTTTACTAACAGCAGCACTTGTTCCAGGCATTTTCTTTACAAGATCCTCATGCAACTGCCTTGCCTTCTCATTAATAATCGACTCCACAACACTGTCTCCCGCTAATTGTTTTTTAGTGATCCACAACAACAATAACTTCTCCATATCTTTCATTATTTGTGACCTTTGTTTGTTAGCACATTTACTCCTTTCGCAAAAAATTTGCTTCCTTGATTTGTTCTTTCTTTGCCAGGATAGAAGTTATTGTTGATTTGTTTTCCTATACATCCCGGCAAGTTCCAACACCCCCCAAACCCCTCACATTTCTCAATTATTTCTTTTTAAATTTCCATCGTGTTTCTCAATTTTTTCAAAGGAACTTTAGAAGGGAAATTTCTTTGGGGCCATGGTTACTTATTTTGTAGTTGCAATTAGTGAATAACCACCAAAATCAATGGATTATATCGAAATGTTTGGATGAATGAGCAGAAGATTCCTCACTCCCCCCACAGACAAAGCCAGACTGACCGAGATTCTGCCGGCGGGGGGGGTGGATGCGTCCCATTCAGGCCGATAGCGGTAGTCGAAAACCGGCCTATAAGGAGTTGGATGATAAGAGGACGGCTGATAACCAGGGGTCCACTGTAGAAGTAATCAGTAGACAGTATTGTATACATGGTATCATTTCCCAACCAAGCCTCCAACACATGATATGTGCTGATTTGAATGTTGCCTGGGAATGCTCAGCCACCGCATTGCTAGACATGTTGTGGCTTTTATTTTTAATTTTCCTGTTTGTGGTCAGATATTTTTGTTTTTAATTTTCCTGTTTGTGGTCAGATTTTGTTTTTATGATTTATGTAACCTATTAAACAAAAAAAAAAATTTTTTTAAATTGGGGAACATTCAAAAAATGGTGGGGGGAAACATAAAAAAATAAGGTAAAAAAGAAGAATAGGTTGCATTCTTTTATCTATGCCAGAAAAAAATTTCCCTAGGGGTGGCGAATCCCATATTGTCTGCAAATTTGTTATGTTTGTTTAAAATTTTTACTCTTGGTTTTTTGTTTCATATTTTTTTAAAAAAGTTCACTTTTCAGTTATTTTACTCATCATTGAAAATTTTTAACTACATTATCTCTATTTGTAATACTGTTCGTAGTTTTGCTATTGGTAGTAGGTTTGGGAGACAGCAACTGCCTAGGGGGGTACTACCGTCCTGCCAAGTGAGTGTAAAATGAAAGCCCGTACGTTTGTTTACATGATGGTGGATTGTGGCGCTTTTTTCTGTCTCATAAACATGCAAATTTCAGGGGCTTGCTACTTACTAGGACACACTACACATGCATGTACAACATATTTTCACCCCTGTCTGGGTTTTTCTTATATTTTCTTATAATTCTTGTTCTTGTTTATTTCTGCTTATCCCCAGGGGAAGGGGAACAGAATTTTTCCCCCGAAGCCATGCGCGTTGAAAAAGGGGTATAAAATGCCAGGAGCAAGGGGTTAGAAATTCCTTTTTCCCTTTTTCATGAAAAGTATTCTTTAACCAAAAATTTATACTTTTTGAAGGAACCCAAACGGGGGAATTATTTTAAAATAGATAAAGCTGATTCCGGTTTTCTTGCTTATGTCCCAAAGGAAAGCAACGGGTCCAGCGGACCAATTTTTCCCTCTTGAAAGGCCTTACCGGGGTTCGTTTGTCTAATTAAAAATGGATATAAATTCATGTATTCATCGAAGAATGAAAAAATTTAATTATACTTTAAAATCTTCCATATAAAAAAGATTGGGCCCTAAATTACTTTCCCTTGAAAGACGAAGAATGAGGGAGACATGATCGATTTTTATAAGGGAAGATGGGTATTAACAAAGGGGATATAAATAAGGTCTAGAGGATATCTTCCAAGAGAGAACCCACAAAATGGTTTAAAAATTAGATAAGTTTAGATTTTGAAAGGATATAGGAAAGTTTTTGGAAATAGGGTAGTTGAAGGGAAAGTCTCCCGTAGGGGGTTTTGAATAAAACCTTGGGGGTTTCAAATTTAGATTGGATAATACATGAGTGAGAGGGGGGATTTGAGTTTGGGCTTGCCCCGAGTAAATAGTTTTTAAAGCTTTTGGGAAACGTTTATTCTGTTAGTGGGGTTTGGGTTTTTGAAGGGCCTGCCTAGTATGGGCCAACGGCCCCTGCAGTGTTCCCCCTTTCTTATGTTCTTATGTATATACTGTATTACTAAATTTAAAAAAGGGAAAATTTCGTTTTTCTTTTTCCCCCCCCCTGGGGGGGATACGGTTGGGGCGTTGAAAGAAGAAAAATTTTTTTTTATTACCCTTTCAGGGGCAAGACCCTTCTTAACCCCTGTAAAAATTTTTGGAAAAAAAAAAAATTTTTTTTCTTTTGAAAATGACATCTTTTCCGTATAACTCACCAAAAGTTTTAAAGGTAAAAACAGAATGTTTAAAGTTTGGGGATCGAAGATTTATATCAACGATTTCCCCAGACCCTATTTTTTAATTCCAAGTCTCAGTCTGAAATCATAGCTATTATTGTAGAATTCCATTTTGTTTATCGATTGAGTACAAGAAACCACCAATTTACCGATTTAAACCCAAAAAAGGTCAGAAATTGGCAATATTGTTTTTTCACAAAAATTTTCAAAAGATGCCAATTTCAAAATGGGGTCCAGAATAAACAAGACAGACATTGGGGCATAAAAAAAAATTTTTATCTGTTCTTAATTCGTCTCAGGCTCCTATTGCATTACTTTTTTTTTCCTTTTTGAATTTTATTCTCAAAAAAAATTAAAAGATTTTCTGTTATGTATCTACTGCATTTTTTAAAAACGGTATAAATAATATCAGCGCACTTGTGGAAAAATTTTAGACTACCCAGTTGATGTATTGGGCGCATGGCGTGTTTTTTTCTCTTGAACAAGGAAAAAAACCCTTTTCGCTCTTTTGGGCCCTTTCAAGGACTTGTATCGTAAACCAGTCAAAAATTTTTCTATTTCTGTAAAATATCACCCATTCTATCAAATGAGACTAAAAAAAAGAGAATACAAGCATAAATCCAAAGAAAAAAAGACTGCAAAGTCAATTTTTTAAACCCAAAAAAAGGTCAGAGTTTTTTTTTCCCCATTATGCACTGTGTGGTGCAGGATTTTTTTTTTACTCCCCTGGCCCCGACCCATTCTTCACATCTGGCCTACCAGCCTGTTTCTGCTTGATTTGAGGGGGCTGAAATTTAGGGGTTTTTCCCAAAAGCCCCGGTCGTAAGCCATCTAGTCGTCAAAAACCCCGAAAGGGAAATTTTCAGTGTGGGCTCCTCTGGTTGTCATTCTTTTTATGATGTTTAAATGCTTCCCCACCATTACACCCCATTATACATTTTTTTTTCTTTTAAAACCCCCGGCGTTCCACCGAGGCGGGGTTTACCTGGAGAGGGTTTTGGGGGGCAACGCCCTGCGGCTGTCTGAGACCAGGCCTCATGGGGTTATCAGGGACTGATCAACCAGGTTTACTTGGCAACACCAAACCGACATAAACCAACCGGGTTTGGGCATTGACTTTAGGGGCCTGTCCCGTCCTTCGAAGACAGCCACTATTGGTAATCCCCCATGTATGTGGGGCGCAGTTGAACAGTCTTGGGCCCCCGACACTTATTTTGTTGTCTCTCAGTGCTCGTGGGGCCCCTGCTTTTCATTGGGGATATTGCATATCCTGCCAGTCTTTTTTTCTTTAGAGGATTTTTTGTGCAAGTTTGGACTAATCCCCCTAGGATTTTAAGTTTATTATCATGTATCTCTTTGCCTGCACTTAGAATACAGATCAAGGGCCTTCCCCGTTCCCAAATTTTGGTGCCTTATCTTTTATGTGTGCCGTGAAAGTTCTTTGCACTTTCAGGTAGCAATTTTGCCTGCCTTTTAAGGGGGCAGTTAGTTCACAATATTCCAGCCTAGAAAGGGAAAAAGCGATTTGAAAGAATCATCATGGGGTTTGCGTCTCTAGTTTGAAGGTTTTCATTATCCATCAATTTTTTTCCCAGCAGATCGGTAGAAAATTGTTGTGGTATTTGAAGGCAAAAGGTCCAAAAAGGAAAAAAGAAAGTTTCTCCTTTTTTCATTTAGTGTTGTGCAGGAGAAGGGGTTACTAGCCCCCTTTCTCCTGGCATTTTTGTTGCCCCTTCGACACTATGGCTTAAGAGGGAAGAATTCTGTTCCACTTCCCCCTGGAGATAAGAGAAATAAGAACAAAAACTAGTAAGAAAATAGAAGAAAAACCCCGAGGGGTTATATGCTTTCAGTGGTACCTTGACAAGTGCCCCAACATGAGTTTTCCAAGTTTTGAGCCCTTTGCATTTTTTTGCTTGAGTTGCAAGCCAAAATCAGTTACAAGCGAGCCAGATATGCCCCCCTTTGGTGTATCTGAAGTCAAATCCCAAATCTGTACCCAGAGGAATGTCAGGTACTTTGTCCCATCCACATGCTCTTCCAAGACATAACTGGGAAAGGGTAATCTCCCCCACTAATCCCAGATTGTGGGGGGCACCTGCCCTTGTTTGCTCATATAAATCAGGGAAAGAGGTAACCTCCCTTTTTAACACACAGAGTTTTCCCGAAACATTAAGGGGGTGGAGTAGTGGTGGTTGGGTGGAGTAGTGAGGGGGGGATGGAGTAGTGATAATTGGGGGGAGCAGATATGGTGGTGGGGGGAGTATTGGGGGTGGGGGGTGGGTATTGAGGGGGGGGGGGTAGGGGGTGGTGGGTGGGGAAGGTGGGGGGGTGGAGTTGAAGGGGGGGGGGGTAGTGAAGGGGTGGTGGAGAGGTTTGGGGGTGGGTGGAGTTATAGTGGTGGGGGGATAGGGGTGGTGGGGTGGAGTAGTGATGGGGGGATGGAGTAGTGATAATGGTGGGTTGAGCAATATGGTGGTGGGTGGAGTATTGGGGGTGGTGGGTGGAGTATTGAGGGTGGTGGGTGGAGTGTGAAGGTGGTGGGTGGGTAGTGATGGGGGGGATGGAGTAGTGATAATTGTGGGTGGAGAGATATGGTGGTGGGTGGGTAGTGGGGGTGGTGGGTGTAGTAGAGATGGGGGGGGGGTGGGAAGTGAAGGTGGGGGGTGGAGTAAACAATATTTCTCATTTATAAATACATTTTCTTATTTAAAATCTGTAAAAAAAAATGGTTTTTTTTTTTTTGGGACTGGGAAAGGATTAATGGCATTTCAATTAATTTCAATGAGGAAAAATTTATTTGATATACATGGTCCTCGGTTTCGTCCTCCAAAATCAAACATTTTTGTAAGTGTATTTTTGTAAGTGCTGTTGCAAGTGTATTTTTTGGGGGGCTGAAAAAGACTAACCTTTGAAATTTTTTTTAAGGAATAAATTTGCTTGGATGGCAGCATTCTGGGCAATTTTCGGGGAAACCGAGGGACCACTGCAAAAATTGAGTTAGACCTCAGTCACAGAAACAATTAAACCAATAAGGAACCACTGTTTCATGTGTAGTGTGATCTAAGTGTAAGTAAAAACAACAAGACATACCGAAAACTTGCATGTTTTGGACAGAAAAAAACATCAACAATCCTACCATCATGTAAAACAATTACGACAGGCTTCCGTTTTACACTCACTTGGCAGGGGTGTTCCCCCTGGGGGGTTGCTGTCTACCAAACCACACCCAGAACATTATACATTTTTTTTATTATTTTATTACACTGGCGATTCTCACCAAGGCATGGCCAAAAAAAAAAATTTCTCATCTTCACTCCATCACTGTCTTGCCAGAGGGGGGTTTTACACTCAGTTATAAAACCAAACTTAACACCCCTCCTTGAGTGCAGACACTTTTCCCATCCCCAGGACTCAAGCCCAGCCTGCCATTTTCCCCTAAACCCCTTCAAAATTTTACTTGGTTCACCTCCAACAGCACGTCATATTAAAAACCATTTGTCTCCATTCCTTATCAAATCGCTCACGCATCTTGCTGGAAACCCAACCCCCTCCCCAAAACCTTTTTCCCCTTCCCCTCCAACTTATCCTGGCCGCCCCCACCCGCCCCCTCCACAACAGATTTATACACTCAAGTCATTTTTTTGTTCCATTTCCCATGTCCGAACCTCAACAACCCCCCCTCAGCCCTCTGGGTAATAGTTTTTGGGAATCCCGACC
The DNA here is from genome assembly GCA_009830355.1 of Cherax destructor. Taxonomy (NCBI): domain Eukaryota; kingdom Metazoa; phylum Arthropoda; class Malacostraca; order Decapoda; family Parastacidae; genus Cherax; species Cherax destructor. The sequence goes on from WNWK01030245.1 coordinate 21,144, forward strand.
CCCCCTAATTTCCAAACTTCAAATTCTCTGCATTATATTCAACCCACATTGACCTCAGACATGACATATCCACTGTCCCCCTTTCCTTGTTGCAACATTCTCACCCCTGCTTCACACCCTATAAAGTGTTTGTATAATATCTCATTTTCCCTCTTTACTTTCATGGACAAAGTTTTTTGTCTCCAAAAACTCTGAAATGCACCACTTTTTTTCCCCCGTCAGTTCTATGATTCACCCCATCCTTCATAGACCCATCTGTGAATGTCCACTCCTAAATATCTAATACATTCATTCCATACTCTCTCCCCCCCAATCTGATATCCCAAACTTTCGTCACCTAATCTTTTTTTATCCTCATCCCCTTTCTCTTTCCCAAAGTATTCACTTTTAATTTTCTTCTTTTTTCTACCCTACAAACATCCACCAACCTCTGAACTTCTCTTCAGAACTCCCCAAAAACACAGTTATCCCAAAAAACAATTGGGCAACTCCCCCTTTGTTTTGATTCTTTATCTTTTAACCCCCCCCTCTTGCCAAGACCCCCGATTCACTTCTCTTACAACCCTATCTATAAATATACTATTGAACAACCATGGTGACATCACATAGTTGGCTAATGCCTACTTTTTCTGGGGAAAAAATCCCTCTCCCACAACAACCTGGCTTTACTATCCTCATAAAAACTCTTTTTTCAGTAACCTCCCTATTCCATACACCTGCAACATCTGCCCTTTCACCCTATCATACACCTTTTCCAAATCCATAAATGCCACAAAACCTCTCTCCCTTTATGAATACTGTTCACCTATATGTTTCCCGTAAACACTTGGTCTACACACCCCCCACCTTTTCCCGCCCCCCCGTTATCTGCTATCCTGCTCTCCTATTACTCTTAATTTTTTCAATAATAACTCCATACACTTTACCAAATCAAAAGACTTATTCCCTATAATTTTTTCCCCTTTTTTTCCCCTTTTCCTTTTCTTATTAAGGTTAGATTTTTCTTAAATTAAATTTTTTTTGGGGATTAATTTTAGGTAATAGATTGGTTTGGGTATGTACAGTAAACCCCCTTTATATACTGGACTAATCAGAATAATATTAAAAAAATTAGAAAATGCACTCTGATATAGTACAGGGATCCCCGGGTTCGTCATTATTTTGTTCCAGAATGCTGTTCAAGTACCGTTACTGAATGAATTTGTTCCCATAAGGAATAATGTAAATTAGATTAATCCTTTTAGCCCCAAAAAAATACACTTACAAAAGCATTGAAAAATACACTTACATAATTGTTCATTTTGGGGGAGAGAAAGGGGTCCACTGTACTGTATACATTTACAAATATACTGCAATAAAAGTTGAAAATCAATGATTTAAAAAAACAGCCCAGTGGTTTGCCTGTTATTTTTGAAGTCTGTTATATCACAATTAAATCAAGGGTTTATTATATTCTTAGCCTCCATAGGGGCCTTTCAGTGACTTGATTTTTCTTTTTTTTCTATTGCTTATACTTCTTTCTTTTTTTGCTTTTAACATTTTTTTTGCTTGCAGAGGAAATTTCCCAATCTTTGATTTTCACATTTTTTCAAGTAAAGTTGTAGCTGTTTCACTTCTGTGATGGCTAAACCAGCATGTAGAATCTGAATAAATGTTTTGAATTCTTTTCTAAAGATTTTTAAAATTTTGAAAAAATCTAGAAATGTTCATTGTAGGAAAACATCAAAGCATGAGGGTTTACATTTTAATGAAACCTATGAACATAATTATTGAGTGGAATAACGCTTGATAATAGACATTTACATATATATGGTATCTCTATTTCTCATGGAGATGGGAACAACCTTTTTGAATAACAAATAAACTAGATCTTGTTGTAATATATGTTTTGTATTTACCCTCAGGTAAATCAAACCATGTTGTCTGCTTTCCCGGGGCCCAGTACCAGTTCCGCGGTTATTGGGCGTTTCACTGGGATTCTTCAGGTTCTCGAGATGAAAAACAATGATTTCTCCCAGAATTCAGTTGGGTTTCAGGCAACAAACCATGTTTTCCATCAACCGTCATGTTGCTGATATTTCTCACTTTGTATCTAGTCAGTATGTTCCACAGCTTCCAGTTCAGCCAACTTGGTTCCCGGTCAACAACAACAACAAGCTGGTTTAAGGGAGTACAAGGTGTACCAGCAGTACCCCTCAGAGGCCCTGGGAAGGAAGATAAAAAAAAGTCGTCACCCTCTGGTGGCCACCGGCACTCAGCTACTGTCCCGGTGGTCAATAACAGTGTTGGGTGTCCAAATGCCACAAATTATGGTTCTAATTTAAAGGCGTCTTGCCTTGTATGAGCAGTGGCAATACTCTGTCTCCTGGTCATGTTATGGACTGTTTTCGATTTAAATGGGGTGCATCTGGGTGGCACAGGTGCCATATCTCGAAGATGGTCCCGGGGGGGGCCTGTACAGAAGGGTGGGGAAAAAAACTCTGTTTGGGGGCCCTTTGCGGCAAATAGACGTGGGCAGTGCCTG
>WNWK01030246.1:0-23666 GCA_009830355.1 Cherax destructor
TCCGCCTGCCCGTGCTTGCCCCTGGCCCCACGCAAGACGGCAGTCTAGCGATTTTACCACTGAGAGAACATTACCCAGCGTGCTCTTTTAAACATTTCACAATAAATTTATTGTGTTTATTGCTGGTTTAGTGATTGTCACTGTGAAATAAGTCACCATGGGTCCAAAGAAGCTTCACAAGTCGATAAAGGCTATAGCACCAGCCAGTGATAAAGTGTAGCATTAACAGTGTAGCAATGGAAATAAGTCACTCTGTCTGACTTTTTTGGGTTATCCTAGGTTTTCTACACATATGCTGCTATGTATGATAATCTATGTATAACTAAATTTGTGTATGCCTGAATAAACTTACTTAAAGTAAGTTAGCGATTAATCGACAGAAAATGACAACACGAAAATTAACTCCTACAATGTTGTTTGAGGAATATAGGGACACTGACAAGAGCGCGCCCTCTGCACCATCTCCTCTTAGTAAAGCTGGCCCGATATTCAGAGGAAGGTGGGGTTATTTGAGCTGTGGGTTATGGGCGAATACCCACTATAAGGTAATAATTGTGGGCAATCCCTTAAGTATTAGTCGGGAAGCTAGTGTCACTTACTGCTATAAGTGTAAGTATTTCTTATTTATATAAGTGTGAATATTTCTTATTTATAAATTAAAGTGTAAATACAGTGGTACCCCAAGTTTCGTACACCTCCCAACTTGAACAATTATGTAAGTGTATTATTGTAAGTGCTTTGTAAGTGTATTTTTGGGGGTCTGAAATGGACTAATCTAATTTACATTATTCCTTATGGAACAAATTCATTCGTAATGGCACTTGAACAGCTTTCTGGAATGAATTATATGGCCAAACTCGGGTACCACTGTATTTCTTATTTATAAAGTAAAGTGTAAATATTTTTATTTATAAATTATGCACATTGTTTGTGTGATAGTGGTGGTGGCTTTCTGCTGCTGCCGACCACCACCACGGCTTATGGTCATATAACGATGTGTTATTTGGCGTTTGGAGGCGTGGGAATGCAATGATAAGCTTGAGGCTTCTTACTTTATTTGTATAAAGGTGCGAGTTCACAGGCTGCGTGTCGTGGCCTTGCGAGAGGGAGACGAGTTAGGCCTGTTGACTGACTGAAGTTTGGGCCCAAGTGAGGGAGAGGCAGAGGTGAGGCAGACTCACATGGGTATGCCTACAGGCTTGCCCTCTGGCGGAAACTATGGGGAACTAGCATGGCACGAAATATGAACTCAGCTGGCAGACAGCATGGCTGTCTATGCAGACAGTCAGGCTGTCTACATCGCCGGGTCAGCACCCATGGTCGTCCTGACCATGAATGGCATTAAAAAAACTCAGGTCTCTCTCTCAAGAACAGGTCACAGAACACAAAAGAAAAATACATATATACATAAACATATGGACATAGAAAAAAACTTCCTCCAGAGAAGGAAAAAAAAAAACGGTGTGCTTCGTGGTCTAAGGCAGTGAGCGTCGTGCAGCACTGCACGCCTTCCTGCGTCTGGACACATACTGCAACACGGGAGACATGAGCTGTGACTAACAGGGTACGGTCCCCTTTGGGAGGTGAAGCAGACATCGTAGTAGTCGCTGCAGGGTTCACTCAACCTGGGGCACAACTGCTGGTGCCCTTGAGTGAGGCGTCGCAAGTATTTGCAACAGGACAGGACTGGCAAGCGACCAGGAGGACATTCCTCGACTGGTACTGTCGCTGGAGGTGTCGCTGCTGGCGAGTGTAGAGTGAGTCGTGGCAGGGACGACTCGAAACATCTGGAGGTGTAACAGCATACACCATACTGCAGTGAGTGGGCTAGCAGTCAAAGTGACATCATCTTTGTGCAGGCTGCCACTGAAGCTGTGACACGAGGCTGAAGTCGCCTGCCAACAGGCTTAACTGGGTGCGAGTGTCATCTCGACAGTAGAAGTTACAGCAGAGGGCAGTAAGGCGTCCCCGACTGGTCATCTGCAATAACTGGACTGACGGTCTGGAGGTGAAGTGGAACGGTCTCGATGGGAGAATCGCTCGCAGGTACGATTCAGCAAAGGCATCTACGACGGCGAACAATAAGAGCTTTCTGTACAGGGCGCTCAACTCTCGTAACTGACGCCTGGACTGACAAATGTCAGCTGTCAAGCGCACGGGGCGCTGGTCACACACTGGGTGACAAAGTAACACATAGGTGCTACACAGGACACACGAGAACCTGCACACATACTGCACATGTGGTACAACATAGCTTACTAGCAAATAACGCTTTCTGTATAAAAATCGTCACTAAGCAATACACGAACATGTGAGAACACTGACTGAGAAAAATAATGAACACTCGACTTATATCTTCTCTCAAACTTCGAAAATAATGAAAAATAAAATGCACACTGTGAAACTACAGCACTCGGGACATCATGTGGGTGATGTCAGGCGTGACATCACAAGTGACATCAGCAGACGTCACGAGACGTCAGGCAACATCGTGGTGACGTCATGGGTTGATGTGGGCGCAGACCACAGCGTGGCTTGCTGATCTGGCTTACCCACATGGCGTGCTGATCACGTGGCTTGTCCACGGGAGTGGCCTCAGACACTGGATACACAGCTCTGGCAAGAATTCACAAGGAATTCACAGAAAACAGCATAGAGGAGTGGGCAGTGAGTGGTGTATGGTGTTTGGCGGCGTACACTATGGCGGGTGTGTATGGTGAGAGGCAGGGCCACGCGCCTACCTCCTCACCCACAATACACGAGGAGACAGCTCACCTGGGAAATCACCACAAACTCACCTCTGAAGTGCTGAAATAGTTGTGCTGAGCTGAACAACAACAGCAGAACATGCTGGCAAGACTGAACGTGACTGAGAAACAGCATGGGACGCTGTGGCGAGTCAGTGATGCCATTTCTCGGAGAATTAGACAAATTTCGCCTGAATCCTGCTTGTACCTTGTCTGGATGCTGAGATTTGCAGACACGACATCAGGATAACTCGTTGAGAGACGGATGCTTCTTGTAGAGACTGATGAAGTGGTAGATAACTTCAGTCCTCTTCCTTCCTTGCGGGCAAACACATCTGCTGCGAGGCACTGCTGGCACCATTTATAGCGATGTGTTATTTGGCGTTTTGGAGGCGTGGGAATGCAATGATAAGGCTGGAGGCTTCTTACTTTATTTGTATAAAGGTGCGAGTTCACAGGCTGCGTGTCTGTGGCCATGCCGGCGAGCCATGCGCCTTGCGAGAGGGAGACGAGTTAGGCCTGTTGACTGACTGAAGTTTGGGCGCCAAGTGAGGGAGAGGCAGGGGTGAGGCAGACTCACATGGGTATGCCTACAGGCTTGCCCTCTGGCGGAAACATGGGGAACTAGCATGGCACGAAATATGAACTCAGCTGGCAGAGAGCATGGCTGTCTATGCAGACAGTCAGGCTGTCTACAGTCAGTGGCCCTTATACCCAACAACAACAAACCCACTACCACCAGTCCTTACATTCGTAATGACATGTTTTATTCATTCTAGAGTTTATATCATGTTTCTATGTTATTAATATTGTTTATTATGTCATATTAGATGAATTGTGCTAGATAAATAAGCTGTAGAGTTGATATTATTATCATATTGAAGGACTATCTTGTCCTGCCTCCAAACAAACTCTCCCAACTCTCTCATACGCCAACAAGAGTCTTCAATAAAGGTAAAACTTATTTAACTGTTCATTTGTCCATTATAATTAGTGCTTTATATTTATTTCTCATTGTTTTCTGTATGTAAAACTATAGTATTTATTCTTTAAAAAAAATGATTTTTTGTAAATATTTTTGGTGGAAACGGATTAATTGTATTTACATTACAGTGGTCCTCCGAGTTTCGTACACCCGAAAATCGTACAATTATGTAAGTATAATATTGTAAGTGCTTGTGGAAGTGTATTTTGGGGTCTGAAATAGACTAACCAACGTGACATTTTCCTTAACCCTTAAACTGTCTACCGTAGATATACGTTCACCTGCGTACTGCTCCGAATATTTTGAAAAAAAAAATCATTTTTTTTTATTATAAATGAAGAGCGCATTTTTATAAACAGGATAGGCAAAAAAAAAAAATTTAGGGCCAGTACTTACCGAGATATAAGCCCGCCAATTTGGTGCTGGATGCTCACCTGACGGCAACATCAAGTCCTGACGCTTCCAGAAGTATTGCCGATATACTTTTTTTTCTAGTTTTCATTTTAATTTATATAATTTTTGTTCTGATAATTACAATTTACAATAGTTCCTGTGATTCCATAGCCAATCTTTGTTCTAACACTAATATTATGTACTGAAATAGTACTCAAATAGTCACAATCACACCAACAGGTGAACATTTTTGCCTACCTTGGTCATTTACTATTGTCTATAAATATATACGAAGTATTTATAGGTCCCAGCAATGTTTTAGACATCCAGGAGTATATATGAAACTCCTTGAAGAATGGTGTTAAGACAATTGCCAGATAACTACTGATAAGGCAGTGACATTGATGAATGAATGTGTGCAGGGAACCCTTGCTCTTTCACTCTGTATCTATCTATCTGTCTGTCTGTCTATCTGTCTGTCTCCTATCTATCTGTCTGTCTGTCTATATGTCTGTCTGAATCTGTTTGTCTGTATCTGTCTGTCTCTCTGTCTGTGTCTGTCTAGCTCTGCTTATCTGTCTTTCTGTCTGCCTGTGTGCCTGGAGTATATGAAACTCCTTGAATAATGGTGTGTTGACAAGTGTCAAATAACTCTTGACAGCCCAGTACATTTGATAAATGTCAGCAGTGCTGGAGGAACCCTCCCTTTTTCAATGTCTATCTGTCTGCCTGTCTGTCTATCTGTCTGCCTGTCTGTCTATCTGTCTGTCTGTCTATCTGTCTGTATCTGTCTGTCTGTCTGCCTGTATCTTTCTGTCTGCCTGTGTGTGTGTCTTTCCATCTGCTTATCTCAGTCTCAGAGTGCGGCTCGTAAGCCAACAGGTATTATACACTATGCAGAAATGACGATGCGTATTACTTGCCAGTCATGCTTATTATGCCCTATATCTACAAGCATTGTATAGCACTTTGCCTGGAATTTTTGGGTTATCGTAGGTAATTTACACTATGTATAATAACTACTTATGTGTACATGTGAGAGAGAGAGAGAGAGAGATATAGGACATATAGATATACAGTAGATACGTAGATATATAGACAGACAAAGATATAGACAGACAAATATATAGACAGACAAAGATATAGACAAAGATATAGACAGACAAAGATATAGACAGACACCCACCAATTTTACTTTCCTCTTATAAGGGGAGTGTTAATGCGACATGACATCAGTGAATCCCTGGTGTTTGCCACAGTATTTTCTCTAGCTGGCACTCAATTGAACTGGTGCTCCCACAAGGTACTAAGTGGTCACAGATCTTTTTAATACTGCGCACACTGAGGACGCAGATCCATTCTCTCATGTCTAGGCGACTCAGGCCTATCGCACTAAATTTGAAGGAATGAAAAATAAAACGTAGATCAACGTTCGGGAGTAAATTCGTTCGGTAATGGGGCTTGAGCAGGCTTCTGGAGTGAAGTTTTTATGAAACTTGGGGGACCACTGTACAGTGGTCCCTCGGTTTTCGTGCATCTAACAACTCTACGGCTTATTTATCTGTCACAATTCATCTAATATGACATAATAAATAATATTAATAACATAGAAACATAACATATACTCTAGAATGAATAAAATACAGTAGATAGTCATTTACCAGTGACAGATATAAAAGAAGCACGATTACTAGTTTCCCATGGTAGAAAAAGTTATGCTTAGATTCACCACACATGACGGGAAAACAGATCTAATTAGATCATCTATTAAAGCCAGGAAACAAGTATTCATTAATGAGTGTCTGACCAAAAAACGTCAGAACCTCTGGTATAGAATCAGAAGACTTAAGCGAGAGAATAATGATAAAATCCACCAATGTTTCACTCGGGATGGAAAAATTCTAGTGAAAAAAACAAGTGTAGGTCAGTTGTATACTATCACAACTGAGACTGAACTATCAAGATTCCTTAGGGATGCAAATATAACAGAGACTGTATAAACACAATGTCCAATACCAAACCCCTACGTATAGTGTAGTGTATGTTTTGCCCTTCTACCTCATTTAAGTATTTGTCTATCCTCTGATGAATATTTTTGACAAATAGTTTTACTTTTATTTTTAAATACATACAATTTTTACTTGTGCCCATTTTTCAACCCACATACCGATATATTTTTATCAGCTTGCCTAGAATTTATAAGTTCTATTAATCACCTTATTTGCTAAAAATTGTACTTATCTTTTAATATTTTTAATACTAATAAATTTTACTTTTGTACACTTTTATACACTTTAGCACTTATCGCTCTTTTAATAATTAACTTTGATTTTCATTATATTGCCTTTAATAAATTCTATAATCACAACTAGTGCAATACTGAATCTTAATATTTGTTCCACTATAACTTAATACTAATCATAGTAACTTTCCAACCAGTTCTATTAGCTAGTTAAATAATAAATCAATTACACTGTATATCCTAAACCTCTGTGACTTCTATTCAAAAGTCTGTTAATCCAATTAGTTAGAAAAATAAATTGATCAGATATCATATCTTTAAGTCTAGCATTATTCATTGTTCTTAATCTTTTTAGAATCACACTCATATATAAACTTTTGTTTAATTAATTAACTTACTCAGGTGCTATAGTTTTAGATTCTTATTAGCTGTAAATTGACTACCTTAGCTCATTCTTTTCATTTTTGTAAACATATTCATCGTACTAACTCACGTGCCAAGAAATCCTTTTGCATTGTCCTATTCTTAGGTCTACTTGTGTTGTTCTAATTTTAAGTTTAATTATAGAATCACACTAAATCTTATGATTCCAAACATTGATCCTGATACCAACCTTCTATTAAATGACTTACATGAACCTAACAACAACTGTCATTACTACACAGCAGAACAGGCTAAAATACTACTCAAATCCAACAATAACATAACTATCTTTAATTACAATGTCAGATCTTTAAGCAAACATTTTGATGACCTCACTGCATTATTAAACTCACTTCAGGCCAGTATGTCCATCATTGCTCTCACTGAAACATGGTTAAAGCCTCATACTACAGATATCTATGCCATTCCTGGTTACACAGCCATACAAATTGTCGGCCAGACCAACAAGGAGGTGGCACAGCTATGTTCTACTCAGACCAGCTTGAATGTATTAACAATACTTGCACAAGAGATGAACATGGAGAATATATAATAGCTAAATTTAAATCCAAATATCTACAAAAACCTCTCACAGTTATAAACATCTATAGATTACCACAGTCAAACATTCAGCAATTTAGTGAAAAATTAGGAAGTATGATTACTGATGCACACATGAACAAAGACCACTTAATCCTCACAGGCGACTTCAATATAAACCTCCTACAAGATCAGGACCCACTAGTAACTGAATTCACAAACACTATGAGCAACTGCTTGCTGCTCCCGACAATAACAAAACCTACGAGAATCTCTGAGACCTGTGCCTCTCTATTAGACCATATCTGGACTAACACCATATCCCCATTAAAATCAGGCATAATCACAGACAATACCACTGACCACTACCCGACCTTTCTCATAACAAATCTCGGAAAATCACCACTAGAGACTACTAAAGTTACCTTCAGACTACATAATGAGACAGCTATAAATAGCTTTATAACAGCTATGACAAACATTGACTGGCAAACAGAAATAGACAACTTCCCAGATACTGACTTATGTATTAATAATTTTCTTAAAAAGACCCAATACCTCTATAATAAGCACTGCCCTAAAAAACTAAACAAATCACAACTAAAAGATTAAATAGTCCCTGGCTAACCCCCAGCATACTCAAGTCCATTAATATAAAGCACCTATATGAAAAACAGTACAGAATGGGACAAATATCAAGAGAACAAACAAAACGCTACTCATCAAACCTAACGAGTCTGATAAGAAGGTCAAAAAACTGTACTATGAGAACAGATTACATAACTTAAAAGGTGATATAAAAAGACCTGGAAAACCCTATCTGAAATTCTAGGAACAAAAAGATATCCACAAACAGAACAATCAAACTAACAAAACCAGATGAACCCCTACTCCCACCTATTGAAACAGCAAACAAACTCAATGATTTCTTCTCCACCATAGGTAAAAAGCTGGCAAGCAAAATCCCAAGTTCTAACACTCCACCTAACGACTATCTCACTGGCACCTATCCGAACACACTATTCCTAGCCCCAACCAACCCAATAGAAGTTTCACTTATAATCAACACATTAAAAAACAAAGCAGGTGACCTAAATAACTTACCACCTTATATATACAAAAAGCCTCTCAAGTTCTCTCACCAATTATTGCAACACTTTTAACAAATCCATTGAATCCTCTACCTTCCCATCAATACTCAAAATAGCGAGGGTCACCCCAATACATAAGGAAGGAGATCAAGCAGACCTGAATAACTACAGGCCGATATCTAACTTACCCCTTCTCTCCAAAATCTTTGAAAAATAAATTCATAGACAAATATATTCCTACCTCACCTCCAACAACGTACTCAACCACTGTCAATTTGGATTCAGGCCTAATAAAAATACAAATGATGCCATTATACACGTTAGAAATAATTTACACCGCCCTTGAGAAAAAAGAAATCCCAGTGGGAATCTTCATTGATTTACGTAAAGCTTTTGATACAGTTGACCATGATCTGTTACACTTAAAATTATCGCACTATGGTATAAGAGGACACTCCCTAAACTACCTAAAATCATACCTTAGCAACAGAAACCAATATGTGTACACAAATGGAGCTAGCTTCACCGCACAAACTATTACCGTAGGTGTCCCACAGGGAAGTGTTCTTGGCCCACTACTCTTTCTCATTTACATTAACGACCTACCAAATGCATCTCAACTACTCAAACCCATACTTTTTGCAGATGACACTACATACGTTATCTCTCACCCAAGCCCAGACACACTAGCCAACACTGCAAATACTGAATTGCAGAAAATATCTACCTGGATGATGACCAACAAACTTACTCTCAATATTGATAAAACCTATTTTATCCAGTTTGGGAACAGAGCTACAAACGCACCACTTAACATAATGATAAACGGGTCCCCTATCGCAAAACTCACAGAGGGAAAATTCTTAGGAATACATCTTGACAGTGGCCTCAAATTTCAGACACATATACAACAAATCTCCAAGAAAGTCTCAAGACCGTGGGAATACTATCAAGATACGGTACTATGTTCCACAATCAGCTCTCCTTACCTATATCACTCACTCATTTACCCTTACCTCACCTATGGAATCTGCGCATGGGCTTTACATCAATAACTCATCTCAGACCACTAATAACACAACAAAAGGCAGCAGTTAGAATGATAACAAATTCTCACTCCAGGCAACATACTCCACCAATATTCAAAAACCTAAACTTACTCACCATACAAGACATCCATACTTTTACTGTGCCTATTACATACATAGAACACTCTATGCAGATATTAACCCACCACTCAAACTTCTACTAATTTTAACAGGACACATGACCATAACACTAGACACAGATCACTCCTCGATGTTCCCGTGTCCACCTAACACTATGTAAAAACTCAATGCACATAAAAGGCACGAAAATTTGGAATTCATTACCTGTCATTGCCAAAGAAACCCTACCTGTACCCCAATTCAAAACCAAAGCTAATTGCTCCATATCAACTATTCCCAGCAAAGTAGAATAATCACTTAACATAAAACCTGACTATTCAAGTCAATGTAATGTATGAATGAACGAATGAATGAATGTAAAACCTGTTATGAATAATACTTACTTAGCTAATTATTCCTAACACTTACATTATAATGACCACGTAAACTAACTGCAATGCAATTAATTGTTTTAAATTGTTATCTCACTCAATTAGTTGCATTGCTGCAATAAATTGCTACAATTAATTGATATGTTCAACTTATATTCAAACTTTATAACTTAGATATGCAACTTTACTTATTTTATAAATTATCAACCATAACTTTTTATTATTTTAATATTATTATTGCTTTAATTTGTTTAATCTGATTTAATTAATTTTAGAATGAAGACAAAAGTACAAAACTATGTTCAAATTTCATAGCTTAAATACTCACCTTTACTCATTGTATACTATCTACAAAAATTCTTACAATTTAGTTTTAAGTTATTTTTAAGTCTGCCCAAAATGCCCTGCATACTAGGGGCTTTTGGCATGTACACCTCATGTAATCTCAATAACCAAATGTAATTCTTTGTATCATGTCCAAATAAAAATATTATTATTATTATATTATTATTATTATTAGCACGATAGTTATGTCCCTGAAAAAGTCGTGTTGGATAATTTAAAGAACTTACGGGAAAAATAGGGTTACGTTCCTGGGAGTCCCCAAAAAGCCAAACAAGTTTTTTTTAGACCAACAGATCTTACAAAAATAAAAGTGAATATGTAATTGTAGTTCATTATCGTGATGTATTATGTTGTTTTTACTGCTTAAGACTACAAATGTAACAGAAATAATAGTATTTACCTTAAATTGTGGGTGCTGGTGTTTGTTAATGATTGTGAAGAGAGTGGAGAGTTATGCTGTGGCCCTACTGGGCTGAGGTGGATAGTAGAGGTTCTGGAACTGAAGTCGATGGTTGTACTGAGTGTCTAACTTTAAGTCATTCAGTAAGTCAGTCAAGTCATTCATTCAGTAAGTCAGTCAAGTCATTCATTCAGTAAGTCAGTCAAGTCATTCATTCAGTAAGTCAGTCAAGTCATTCATTCAGTAAGTCAGTCAAGTTATCATTCAGTAGTAGTCAAGTCTATTCATTCAGTAAGTCAGTCAAGTCATTCATTCAGTAAGTCAGTCAAGTCATTCATTCAGTAAGTCAGTCAAGTCATTCATTCAGTAAGTCAGTCAAGTCCTTCATTCAGTAAGTCAGTCAAGTCATTCATTCAGTAAGTCAGTCAAGTCATTCATTCAGTAAGTCAATCAAGTCCTTCATTCAGTAAGTCAGTCAAGTCCTTCATTCAGTAAGTCAGTCAAGTCATTCATTCAGTAAGTCAGTCAAGTCATTCATTCAGTAAGTCAGTCAAGTCATTCATTCAGTAAGTCAGTCAAGTCATTCATTCAGTAAGTCAGTCAAGTCATTCATTCAGTAAGTCAGTCAAGTCATTCATTCAGTAAGTCAGTCAAGTCCTTCATTCAGTAAGTCAGTCAAGTCCTTCATTCAGTAAGTCAGTCAAGTCATTCATTCAGTAAGTCAATCAAGTCCTTCATTCAGTAAGTCAGTCAAGTCATTCATTCAGTAAGTCAGTCAAGTCATTCATTCAGTAAGTCAGTCAAGTCATTCATTCAGTAAGTCAGTCAAGTCATTCATTCAGTAAGTCAGTCAAGTCATTCAGTAAGTCAGTCAAGTCATTCAGTAAGTCAAGTCAGTAAGTCAAGTCAAGTAAGTCAAGTCAAGTAAGTCAGTCAAGTAAGTCAGTAAGTCAGTCAGTCAGAAAGTCAGTCAAGTCAGTCAGTCAGTCACACAAACTTATGTTTATACATCTTTTTATGTGTACAAAGTAACACTTCATTATGGCCACGGGTTATGTCTTGTCTAATATCTTTGTTTTCTTCGTTAATTCTAAGACTTAAATGCTTATACCTTCTCTTCCCCATACTTGGCAGATACAAGATATAGTAATTTAAAAATCAAAACACAATTCACTCTCTCTTATTCTTCACAAACAGCTGGTTTGTAGCAGATGACTTTTTTGACGCGTATGGAATACGAATGGTTGGATGGTTGGGTCGGGGGCGGGTTGTCCCCCGCTGAACAATAACAAGGCGGCCTCTTGAGGGAATAGGAATTTGTTTTTCCTTCACGCAAACTGTAAGTTTATTCAGATACACGGGGCCAGGAGCTGAGTCTCGACCCCTGCAACCACAATTAGGCGAGTACAGTTACATAGATTACCATACATAGCAGCATATGTGTAGAGAACCTAGGATAACCCAAATAAGTCAGTGACTTATTTCGATTCTGTCTGACTTATTTGGGTTATTTGGGTTATCCTAGGTTCTCTACACATATGCTGCCATGTATGATAATCAATGTAACTGTACTCACCTAATTGTGGTTGCAGGGGTCGAGACTCAGCTCCTGGCCCCATGTATTTGAATAAACTTACAGTTTGAGTGAAGGAAAAACAAATTCCCTTTTCCTCTAAGCACGAGGATTGGGCTTACACTTGGAATCACCTGATGCATTACCACAAAGGAGCAAGGTGAAGCAATCCTTTGCTGTCTTGAAGCCTGGTGCACTTTTCTCTTGCTGACTGATATAAGTTCGTGTTGGCATTTTCTTCCAGAAAACACTTGTCTCGTCAGCATTAAACACTTGATGTGGCTCATAGCCACCCTCAGTAGGACCCCCACTGACTCAATGGTTTAACCCACCGCGGGCTACCGTGTGTTCAAATTTTTTTCCCCTCTCACGAACCGTGTAATATAATTTTTACGTCGTTAGATAATAATGTGCCGCAATTCTTCAATCGTGCAATACCCATAACGTGTAACATAATCTCGTGCTAAATGACGGTCTACTGTATGTCATTACGAATGTGAAGACTGGTGTTGTGTTGTTTGTTGTAGGGTGTATAAGGGTCACTGACCATAAGTCGTACATATAGGCTGCTGGTGGGCAGCAACAGAAGCCTCCACCACTATTCACACTGAAACAATGTACGTAATTTATAAATAAGAATGATTTACACTTTAATTTATAAATGAGAAATATTTACACTTTATAAATAAGAAATATTTACACTTTATAAATAAGAAATATTTACACTTACCTTGGAGGAGATGGTGGCAGAGGGCAGCATTGGTCTCAGTGGCCCTATATACCTAAAGCAACAATGGAGGAGTTAAGTTTCGTGTCGTCATTTTCTATCGATTAACCCTTAAACTGTCCAAACGTAGATATACACGTTCACGTGCGTAGCTGACCGAATATTTTGAGAAAAAAATAAATTTTCTTTTTCTTTAAAATGAAGAGTGCATTTTGTTTGTCATTCCCACATGTTGTAATACTGCACAAATTGAGTGCACAGACCCATTCTCTAATCTCTAGGCAACTCAGGCTTATCGTGGCAAGGTTAAAAGCATTTGAAAAAAAAGATGATCTACATTCGGGGCAGTACGCACGCGAACGTATATCTATGTTTGGACAGTTTAAGGGTTAATGGCTTAACTTACTTGCTACACTGTTAATGCTGCACTTTATCGCTGGCTGGCACTATAGCCTTTATCAACTCCTGCTGCTTTAATATAACATATTGTAGAATCACTGAATCACTTAAGAAGACACATTCTCCCCTCTCAGCCCTTTACCAAAGGGCTGGAACTAGGAGCTTCCTTTGGGCCCATGGTGGCTTATTTAGCAGCTGCAAGCACTAAAAACAATGGAATAATGACGAAATGTATCGTATGAACGTGTGGGGTGACCGTCACTCGCTGGTAAACATTGACACACTGACTGTGAATGGTGCGTCGGGCCGGGCATACGCGCCTGGGACGAATTACGATTGCCAAAAGGAATTACGATCACCGAACTACTAATATTTTTTACGAAAAAATGTTATGAACACCGAATATTATGAACTCCGATGACTACGAACACCAGGGGTCCACTGTGCGTGGTGGCGGGCATTCTTACTCCAGCTATGAAAACGTCTTCCCAGTCTTTCCTCCTTCAGACGTGTTAATATATGAGAAAACGGAGTTTGTAATGCTAACTGCATTAGATCACTTCTTTCATAAAAAAACCATAATGTACAAATGAACTGGTGTACGTACACCATTTACATACATTGCAGAAGATAGGCAGAGCGGCCGTATATATACGTCTTATGAGCCAGTGTTTTGGATGTATTAATACGCCTAAATTCTAGCAGATTCAAATCAAGCGGGAAAAAGCTGGTAGGCTCACATGAGAGAGAACGGGTCCGTGTGGTCAGTGTGCACTGCATAAAAAAAATCCTGCAGCATGCAGTGCATAATGAGAAAAAAAAGCTCCGACCGTGTTTTTGGATTAAAATGCTGACTTTGAGGTGTATTTTTGTATAGTATTTATGGTTGTATTCTCATTTTCTTGGTCTCATTTGATAGAATGGAAAACATATTACAGAAATAGAGATGATTTAATTAGTTTCACAATGAAAACGACCTTGAAATTGAGCTCAAATTAGTGGAAATGTTCGATTTTTGCCAATGTTCAAGAGTAAACAAATCACGCCATGCGTCCAATACACATCAACTGGTGAGTCTAGTATTCTTTCACAAGTGCACTGATATTATTTATACCATTTTTACAATAACGCAGTAGTCTGCATAACAGTAAATCTTCTATTTTTTGTGTGAATAAAAAATCAAAATAGAAAGCAAGAGTAATATGAGAGGGGTCTGGAGACGTGACTAATGAACAGAGAAAATTTTATTTTAGTGCCAGGAATGTCTGCAGTGTTTATTCTGGACCCTCTTTTGAAATTAGTATCTTTTTTAATTTGCATGAAATTGGCCAAACTGTCAATTTCTGACCACTTTATTGGGTAGTTGAAATCGGTAAATGGGCAGTTTCTTGTACTCAATCGATAGAACAAATGGAGTTCTAAAGAAATAGATATGAGTTTGGTCGACTGGAACAATGGAATTGGCCGAAAATAGGGCTCAAATTCAGCGAAATCGCCGATGCGTATATATCGCCGAGATTCCATCAAATTTCGTACTTTTGGTGTCATTACCATCGGGAAAAGATTCTCTATCATTTCATAAGGAAATTGTTTTTTTTTAATATTTTGCAACAGAATGACAGTTTCAGTCAAAGGGTTAATTGCAGAAGATAGGCAGAGCGGCTTTTGCTGTCAGGAGTTTATTTCATTTCGTCCTTTTTCTATCACTTAATCGCTTAATTGCTACACTCTTAATGCTACACTTTGTCACTGAACTTAACTGCTTTAAACTCCATAACTTGCACTTGTGCTGGCATGCAGGAACACATTAAAATCACTAAGAGTGTGTTATTAGTCTTGAAGATGCCATATTAATAATGATAATAATAACACCATATTAATCACTCTGAGGCGCATTAATAAGGATAATAATAACACAATAATAATCACTCTGAGGCATATAAAATGTTAATATGGACATTTTGCTTAATCCATCTATGATATTTTTTCAAAATTATACAGTGGACCCCCGGTTTACGATAGTCTCCAAACTCACCCTTTTATGTAAGTTTATTTTTGTAAGTGCTTTTGTAAGTGTATTTTTGGAGGTCTAAAAGGACTAATCTAATTTACATTATTCCTTATGGGAATAAATTGTTCGTAATGGCACTTGAACAGCATTCTTGAGTGAAAAAATGATATAATACAGGGGTCCACTGTATAATAAACATGCTCTGTAACATATAAACATATAAATTAACATAAACATGAGGTGTTTTTCCAGTCGGCTTGACGAGTGAACAAAAACCATTTGTGTCTGGGCTGGTAACAACAACAACTGGTTTGTTTACAAAACTCGCGAACCTTCTACACTCTCATGTACGTACTCATCTTGTTTACTCACCTCTCACTCTACATTAAGACTACAAATATTTTAAGGTAAGTAATGAGTGTACTGTATATGCATTTTATCGCTCTAGGGCACTTTAAAAGCCTAGTATATAATGTGTGGGTAGGGTAGCCAGATGGGGGTTACATACCTACCACACTTTGATACCTACCTCCCTTACTATTCACCTTGCACCCTATACCCGAATATACACTATTCTTAGCTCCGACCAACCCAACAGAAGTCTCATTTGTAATCAACACATTAACCCTATGACTGTCGCAACCCCTAATCCTGAGGTGTTTCCTGTTGTCGCAAAATTTTCGAAAAAAAAAAAAAAATTCTTATGAAATGATAGAGAATCTTTTCCTGATGGTAATGACACCAAAAGTATGAAATTTGATGGAAAACTTACGGAATTACGCTCTCGCAAAGTTAGTGATCTCGGTGATATATCCGCATCGGCAATTTTGCCGACTTTGAGCACTATTTTCAGCCAATTCCATTGTTCCAGTCGACCAAACTCATAGCTATTTCTTTAGAACTCTATTTGTTCTATCGATTGAGTACAAGAAACCACCAATTTACCGATTTCAACTACCCAATAAAGTGGTCAGAAATTGGCAATTTGACCAATTAAAAAAGTTGTCAATTTCAAAATAGGGTCCAGAATAAACAATGCAGACATTTCTGGCATTAAAATAAGATGTTATCTGTTCATTAGTCACATCTTTAGGCCCCTCTTATAATACTTTTGATTTCTATTTTGATTTTTTATTCACACAAAAAAATAGAAGATTTACCGTTATGCAGACTATTGCATTATTGTAAAAATGATATAAATAATATCAGTGCACTTGTGAAAGAATATTAGACTCACCAGTTGATGTGTATTGGATGCGTGGTGTGATTTGTTTACTCTTGAACATTAGCAAAAATCGAACATTTCCCCTACTTTGTGCTCAATTTCAAGGTCGTTTTCATCATGAAACTAATCAACATCATCTCTATTTCTCTAGTATGTTTTCCATTCTATCAAATGAGACCACGAAAAAGAGAATACAACCATAAATACTATACGAAAATACACCTCAAAGTCGGCATTTTAATCCAAAAACACGGTCGGTTTTTTTTTTCTCATTATGCAATGGGTACTGCAGGATTTTTTTTATACAACGCACACTGACTACACAGACCCATTCTCTCATAGTGGGCCTACCAGCTTTCTCCGCTTGATTTGAAGCCGCTAGAATTTTTTAATATACATACGTCCGAAACAGTGGCTCGTAAGACGTATATATACGACCAAAACAGTCAAAGGGTTAAAAAACAAGGCAGGAGATCTAAATAACTTACCACCTTTTATATACAAAAAAGCTTCTCAAGTTCTGTCACCAATTATTGCAACACTCTAACAAATTCATCAAATCCTCCACCTTCCCATCAATACTCAAAATAGCGAGGGTTACCCCCATACATAAAGGAGGAGATCAAATAGACCTGAATAACTATAGGCCAATATCTAACTTATCCCTTCTCTCCAAAATCTTTGAAAAATTAACTCATAGGCAGATCTATTCCTACCTCATCTCCCACAATGTACTCTACCACTGTCAGTTTGGATTCAGGCCTAATAAAAACACAAATGATGCTATTATACACATGCTAGAAATAATATACACTGCTTTCAAGAAAAAAGAAACCCCATTGGGAATCTTCATTGATTTACGTAAAGCTTTTGATACAGTTGACCATGATCTGTTACACGTAAAATTATCACACTATGGTATAAGAGGGCACTCCCTCAACTACCTAAAATCATACCTTAGCAACAGAAGTCAATATGTGTACACAAATGGAGCTAGCTCTTCCATGCAAACTATTATAGTTGGTGTCCCACAGGAAGTGTTCTTGGCCCACTTCTCTTTCTCATTTACATAAATGACCTACCAAATGCATCTCAAGTGCTCAAACCCATACTATTTGCAGATGACACTACATATGTCTTCTCACCCAAGCCCAGACATACTAGCTAACACTGTAAATGCTGAATTGCAGAAAATATCTACCTGGATGATGACTAACAAGCTTACTCTCAATATTGATAAAACCTATTTCATTCAGTTTGGAAACAGAGCTACAAATGTACCACTTAACATAATGATAAACGGGTCCCTTGTCATAAAACTCACAGAGGGAAAATTCTTAGAAATCCATCTTGACAGTGGCCTCAAATTTCAGACACATATACAACAAATTTCCAAGAAAGTCTCCAAGACTGTAGGAATACTATCCAAGATACGGTACTATGTTCCACAACCAGCTCTCCTTACCCTGTATCACTCACTCATTTACCCCTACAAAAGGCTGCAGTCAGAATGATAACAAATTCCACTCCAGACAACATACTCCACCAATATTCAAAAATCTAAACTTACTCATCATACAAGACATCCATACTTTTTACTGTGCCTATTACATACATAGAACACTAAACTCAAAATTAACCCACCACTCAAACTTCTCCTTACCAACCTTAACAGGACATATGACCATAACACAAGGCACAGATCACTCTTCGATGTTCCCTGTCCATCTAACACTATGAAAAAACTCAATGCACTTTAAAAGGGCCCCAAAAAATTTGGAATTCATTACCTGTGATTACCAAAAAAACCCCTGCCTGTACCTCAATTCAAACTCTGCTGAAAAACCACCTACTCACCCAAAACTAAAAATGTACACAATATTTAACATTACCTACAATGTTAATTAATCACTTAAATGTATAAACCTGTTATAAATAATCCATACTTAGCTAACTTTGTTTCTATAGCACTAACAAATAAAATAATCCATTCTCTTGTACTCTTGTACTCTTTGTAACTCACCTAATGACCATATAAACTGTTATTGCAATACAATTAATTGTTTTGATTTGTTTGATCTGATTTAATAAATTGCATTACTACAAAAATTCTAGCGCCTCAAATTAAGTGGGAACGGCTGGTAGGCCTACATATGAAAGAATGGGTCTGTGTGCTCAGTGTTCGCAGTATAAAAATCCTGCAGCAACACTGCATAATGAGAAAAACTCCGACCGTTTTTTTATTTAACCCTTTGGGGTCGACAGGCCTTCTCGGAAACATGTTCTCAGGGTCGAAAATTTTTGGGAAAAAAAAAAAATGTTTTTTTCTTGTGAAATGATAGAGAATCTTTTCCGATCATAACGACAAAAAAAGTTTGAACTTTGAATGAAAACTTACGGAATTATGCTCCTGAGTTATCGGTCTTCTCAAGATGTTTACGATCGGCGATTTCACCCACTTTGAGCCCTATTTTTGGCCAATTCCTATGTTCCAGTCCACTAAAATCATAGCTATTTCGCTAGAACTCCATTTCTTCTATCGATTGAGTACAAGAAACCGAATATTTACCTATTTCAACTACCCAAAATAGTGGTCAGAAAATGACAATTTGGCCAATTTCACACAATTTCAACGATGCCAATTTCAAAATAGGGTCCAGAATAAACAAGGCAGACATTCCTGACACTAAAATAACATCTTCTCTGTTCATTAGTCACGTCTCCAGGCCCTCTTACATTACTTTTGCTTTCCATTTTGAATTTTTATTCTCACAAAAAATAGAAGATTTACTGTTATGTATACAACTGCATCATTATAAAAATGGTATAAATAATATCAGAGCACGTGTGCAGGAATATTAGACTTGCCAGCTGATGTGTATTGAACGCATGGTGTGATTTGTTTAATCTTGAACATCGGCGAAAATCTAACATTTTCACTACTTTGAGCTCAATTTCAAGGTACTTGTCAAACCAATCAAAATCATCTCTATTTCTGTAATATATCTTCCATTCTATCAAATGAGACCAAGAAAACGAGAATACATCAATAAATACCATACGAAAATAGACTGCAAAGTCGCTGTTCTAACCCTTTCGGGTCGGTGCCATACTAGTACGTTTTACGAGCAGGGGTTGGTGCTGTACTAGTACGCCCAAATTCTAGCGGCATCAATTTAAGCAGAAAACGTCTGGTAGGCATACATATGAAAGAATGGGTCTGTGTGGTCAGTGTGCACAGTATAAAAAAAATCCTGCAGTCCACACTGCATAATGAGAAAAAAACTGACCGTTTTTTTATTAAAACAGCGACTTTGCAGTCGATTTTCGTATGGTATTTATTGATGTATTCTCGTTTTCTTGGTCTCATTTTATAGAATGGAAGATATATTACAGAAATAGAGATGATTTTGATTGGTATGACAATGACAAGTACCTTGAAATTGAGCTCAAATTAGCGAAAATGTTCGATTTTTGACGATGTTCAAGAGTAAACAAATCACACCATGCGTCCAATACACATCAACTGGCGAGTCTTATATTCATGCACAAGTGCTCTGGTATTATTTATACCATTTTACAATAATGCAGTTGTATACATAACAGTAAATCTTCTATTTTGTGAGAATAAAAATTCAAAATGGAAAACAAAAGTAATGGAACAGGGCCTGGAGACGTGGCTAATGAACAGAGAACATGTTATTTTAGTGCCAGAATGTCGCCTTGTTTACTCTGGACAATATTTTGAAATTGGCATCGTTGAAATTTGTGTGAAATTGGAAAATTGCCATTTTCTGACCACTATTTTGGGTAGATGAAATTGGTAAATAGGCAGTTTCTTCTACTCATTCGATAGAAGAAATGGAGTTCTAGCGAAATAGCTATAATTTTAGGAGACTGAAACATTGGAATTTGTCGAAAATAGGGCTCGAAGTGGGTGAAATCGCCGATGTGTCAATGTCATAGATACTGATAACTTTGCGAAAGCCTAATTTCGTTATTTTTCGATCAAATTTCATAATTTTGGTGGCGTTATGATCGGAAAGATTCTCTATCATTTCATAAGAAAAATATTTTTTTCAAAAAATTTTCGATCCTGAGAAGGCCTGTCGACCCCAAAGGGTTAAATGAAAACGGTCAGAGTTTTTCTCATTATGCAGTGTGTGTGCAGGATTTTTTATACTGCACACTGACCACATAGACCCATTCTTTCATAGTAGGCCTACCAGCCGTTTCCTGCTTAATTTGAAGCCCTAGAATTTACCGTACTAGTACGGCACCAACCCTGCTCGTAGAAACGTACTTGACAGCACCGACCCGAAGGGTTAAAACAGCGACTTTGCAGTCTATTTTCGTATGGTATTTATTGATGTATTCTCGTTTTCTTGGTCTCATTTGATAGAATGGAAGATATATTACAGAAATAGAGATGATTTTGATTGGTTTGACAAGTACCTTGAAAGTTGAGCTCAAAGTAGCGAAAATGTTCGTTTTGCCGTTGTTCAAGAGTAAACAAATCACACCATGCATCCAATACACATCAACTGGCGAGTCTAATATTCTTGCACAAGTGCGCTGATATTATTTATACCATTTTTACAATGATGCAGTTGTATACATAACAGTAAATCTTCTATTTTTGTGAGAATAAAAATTCAAAATGGAAAGCAAAAGTAATGTAAGAGGGGCCTGGAGATGTAACTAATGAACAGAGAAGATCTTATTTTAGTGCCAGGAATGTCTGCCTTGTTTATTCTGGACCTATTTTGAAATTGGCATCGTTTGAAATTTGTGTGAAATTGGCCAAATTGCTTTTTCTGACCACTATTTTGGGTAGTTGGAAATTGGTAAAAGGCAATTTCTTCTACTCAATCGATAGAAGAAATGGAGTTCTAGCGAAATAGCTATGATTTTAGTGGACTGGAACATTGGAATTGGCCAAAAATAGGGCTCAAAATGGGCGAATCGCCGATGCGTAAACATCTTCGAGACCGATAACTTTGTAAGAGCATATTTCCGTACGTTTTCATTCAAATTTCATACTTTTGGTGTCTGTATGATCGGAAAAGATTCTCTATCATTTCATGAGAAATTTTTTTTCCCAAAAAGTTTTCGACCTTGAGAACATGTTTCCAAGAAGGCCTGTCGACTCCTCAAAGGGTTAAATACACAATTATACTTATTTTATAAATTGTCTACTATAATTTTACCATTTAATCTATTATTAATTAATTTTAAGAATGCCCACAATGCTCTGCATATTAGGGGCTTTTGGCATGTACACCCCATTTATATCCAGAACTATGTACAGTCAACCCTCCGTTGTGTATCTCTGTTTTCGTGCAGTTTTTCGGGAAAATTTCCTCCATTTTCGTGCGATTCCTTCCGTTTCATGCTTGGTACGGAACCTGTCCACCAGTGCCCCACATACAAAGGCCGTAGACTGCCACCCACATTGTCACGCAGTGTAGCATTGTTTATGCTTGGTGAACATTATCCCAGGAGTTCATACAAAACATTTATTTACAATTCATTGTTTTGGCCCTTGATTATTGTGTGTGACTACTAAATAAGCTACCATGGGCCCAAAGCTCCTAGTGCCAGTTCTTTGGTA
The DNA here is from genome assembly GCA_009830355.1 of Cherax destructor. Classification (NCBI taxonomy): domain Eukaryota; kingdom Metazoa; phylum Arthropoda; class Malacostraca; order Decapoda; family Parastacidae; genus Cherax; species Cherax destructor. The sequence continues at coordinate 22,256 of WNWK01030246.1, forward strand.
AAGAAAGTGAAGAACACCGTAGAACTGAAGAAAAGAAATAATAGAAAAATATGATAGTGTGTACGTATTGCTGGCTCGCCAGAATATACAAGAAAGCCTCTAACAACCATCAGTTCCATTTGGCTAAGAGAAAGAAATCACTGAAGCTAATGTTGCGAAAGGTGAATACAATAACGAAACAGAGATCACAAACAATGGAAAATATGGAGAAATTGTTGTTGGTGTGGATAAACGAAAAACTGCTAGCGGGTGACAGTGTTGTGCAGTCATTAATTTGTGAAAAGCAAGGCAGTTGCATACCGATCTTGTCAAGAAAATGTTTGGAACCAGTGATGATGTTGATGAATTTAAGGCCAGCAAAGGCTGGTTTGAAAAATTCAAGAAGAGAAGTGGCATACACAGTGTTGTAGGCATGGTGAGGGTGCCAGTTCAGATAAACAAGGGGCTGAAAAATTTGTGCGCGAGTTTAAAGAATACTATGTGAGGCTGAAAATTTCAAACCCCAACAAGTGTTTAATTGTGACGAAACAGGCCTCTTTTGGAAGAAAATGCCAAGGAGGACCTACGTCATGCAGGAGGAAAAGGCAATGCCAGGACACAAGCCTATGAAAGACAAGCTAACTCTCATGTTGTGTGGTAACGCTAGTGTATCACTCTGAAAATCCCAGTGTGTTCAAGAAATACAGTGTTGACAAGAGTAAATTGTGTGTGATGTGGAAGTCAACCTAAGGCATGGGTCACTAGGGAAATTTTCCTGGAATGGTTTAATCAATGTTTGGCCCCAGTGTGAAGAAATATCTATTGGACAATAAATTGCCACTTAAGTGCCTCCTGGTAATGGACAATGCTCCTGCTCATCCCTCAAGACTTGAAGACCAAATGTCTAAGGATTTCAAATTTGTAACAGTGAAGTTCTTGCCTCCTAACACCACTCCTCTCATCCAGTCCATGGACCAGCAGGTCATTGCATACTTCAAAACTGTACACCAAACAAAGTTTCAAAGGTGCTTTAATGTGACCAATGACACTGCACTTATAGATAAAGCTTGGCAGGAGTGACTTCCAGGACGATGAACTCTGCTTGGGAGAAAGTTGTGGCCAGATTGTGTCCCAGAGAGGGATTTTGAAGGGTTTGGGGCTGACCCTGAGGAGCCTATGGAAGTTGTGGAAAGTATTGTGGCATTGGGACTTCCATGGGGTTGGATGGGGTAACCAGGATGTGGAAGAGTTGGTGGAGGACCACAATGAAGATCAAACCACTGAAGAGCTGCAAGAGCTTGAGCTGCAACAACATCAAAGCAGATCTGGGAAATTGCTTCAGTGAAGGAGGAAGAGAGTGTAAGGTGCCTTCTTCAAAGATTAAGGATGCTTGTTTAAAGTGGAGTAGGTGATTTATTTGTGGAGGAAAATC
>WNWK01030247.1:0-23666 GCA_009830355.1 Cherax destructor
AGGAAAACACTGACTCAAACAGTTTTTACTGGGGAGGTACTGGGGTGGTACTGAGGTGGTACTGGAGTGGTACTGGGGTAGTACTGGGGAGGTACAGGTACTGGGGAAGTACTGGGGAGGTACAGGGGTGGTACTGGGGAGGTACAGGGGTGATCCTGGGGAGGACTATGTAGGTACTGGGGTAGTACTGGGGAGGTACAGGGGTGGTATTGGGGAGGTACAGGGGTGGTCCTGGGGAGGACTTGGGATACTGTGGTAGTACTGGGGAGGTACAGAGGTACAGGGGTGGTACTGGGGAGGGACTTGGAAGGTATTGGGGAGGACTGGGGAGGTACTGGGGAGTACAAGGGTGAACTCCCCAGTATTACTCCTCCTCCTTTTCGTCTTCCTCCCCCTCTTCTTCTTCTTCCTCCTCCCCTTCCTCCTCCTCCTCTTCCTCCTTCTCATACTCCTCCTCTTCCTCTCTTCCTCTTCTCTTCCTCTTCTCCTCCTCTTCCTCCTCCTCTCCTCTTCCTCCTCTTCTCTTCCTCCTCCTCCTCTTCCTTCCTCTCCTCTCTTCTTCCTCCTTCGTCCTCCTCTTCCTCCTCCTCTTCCTCTTCCTCCTCTTCTTCTTCCTCCTCCTCCTCTTCCTTCTCTTCCTCCTCCTCTTCCTCCTCTTCCTCTTCCTCCTCTTCCTCCTATTCCTCTTCCTTCTCTTCCTCTTCCTCCTCCTCTTCCTCTTCCTCCTCTTCTTCTTCCTCCTCCTCCTCTTCCTTCTCTTCCTCCTCCTCTTCCTCTTCTTCCTCTTTCTCCTCCTCTTCCTCCTCTTCCTCTTCCTCTTCCTCTTCCTCTCCTCTTCTTCCTCTTCCTCGTCTTCCTCTTCCTCTTCCTCTTCCTCTTCCTCCTCTTCCTCTTCCTCCTCCTCCTCTTCCTCCTCTTCCTCTTCCTCTTCCTCTTCTTCCTCTTCCTCTTCCTCTTCCTCTTCTTCTTCCTCTTCCTCTTCCTCCTCTTCCTCACAATAAGGCTCACCACCTATACACTAACGATTTCCGATAGTCAAGTACTGGGGAGTATTGAAGAGTACTGGGGTTTACTGTGGTGTACTGGAGAGAACTGGGGTGTTCTGGGGAGTAATGGTGTGCACTGCAGTGTACTGGGGAGTAGTGTGGTGTACTGATAAATTCTGGGGTGTACTGGGATGCTCTGCTGTGTACTGGGACGTACTGGGGTGTTCAGAGAGTACTGGGGTGTACTGGTGTGCACTGGGAAGTACTGGAGTGTACTGGGGTATACTGGGAATACTGGGGCGTACAGGTGTACTGGGAGTGTTGAGGAGTACTGGGTTTTACTGGGGTTTACTGTACAGTGGAGTAGTATAGTGTACTGGGGTGTTTTTGGTGTATTGGGGAGTACTGGGGAATACTGGGGTGTACTGGGTGTACTCGGGAGTACTGGGGTATACTGGGAAGTACTGTGTTGTACTGAGGTTTACTGAGATGTACTGGGGTGTATAGGAGAGTATCAGGATGTATTGGGGTGTACAGGAGAGTACTGGAGTGTACAGGAGAGTACTGGGGTGAATAGGAGAGTACTAGGGTGTACAGGAGAGCACTGGAGTTTACAGGAGAGTACTGGGGTGTACAGAAGAGCACTGGTGTGCACAGTAGAGTACTGGGGTGTAAACGAAATTCTTGGAGTGTACAGGACAGTAATGGGGTGTACAGGAGAGTACTGGAGTGTACAGGAGAGTACTGGGGTGTACAGTAGAGCACTAGGATGTACTGGGGTGTAGAGGAGATTATTGGGGTACACTGGAGAGTATTGGGGTGTACAGGAGAGTACTGGGGTGTACAGGAGAGTACTGTGGTGTACAGGAGAGTACTGGGATGAGCAGAAGAGTACCAGGTTGTACTGAGGTGTACAGGAGAGTAATGGGTTGTACAGGAGAGTACTGGGGTCTTCATGAGAATACTGGGGTTTCCAAGAGAGTACCAGGATGTACTGGGGTGTACAGGAGAGTAGAAGGATGTATTGGGATGTACAGGAGAGTACCGGGATGTACAGGAGAGTACCGAGATGTTTTGGGGTGAACAGGAGAGTACTGAAGTGTACAGGAGAGTACTGGAGTGTACAGGAGAGTACTGGAGTGTACGGGAGAGTGCTGGAGTGTACAGGAGAGTATTGGGGTGTACTGGAGTGAACAGGAGAGTACTGGGGTGTGCAGGAGAGTAATAGGGTGTACATTAGAGTACGGGGGGTGTACAGGAAAGTACTGGAGTGTACAGGAGACTACTGTGTGTACAGAAGAGTTCTCCCTCCCTCTCTCCCACAATCCCTCCCTCCCTCCCTCTCTCCCACCCACCCTCTCTCCCTCCCTCTCTCCCACCCACCCTCTATCCCTCCCTCTCTCCCACCCTCCCTCTCTCCCTCCCTCTCTAACACCCTCCCTCCCTCTTTCTCTCCCACCCCTCCCTCCCTCTCTAACACCCTCCCTTCCTCCTTCTCTCCCTCTCTCCCACCCCTCCCTCCCTCTCTTTCTCCCTACCTGCTTTCCTCTTGCCTCGTTCCATCACTCTGCCTTATCTCCCCTCTTTCTTCTCTCCCCTCACCCTCTTTATCGACCCTAATGTCTTCACTTCCCTTCCTCTCTCCCTCCCTTCTTCCTCCCTCCCTCTCTCCCTCCCTTCTTCCCTCCCTCCCTCCTCTCTCCCTCTCTCCCTCCCTCCCTCCCTCTCTCCCTCTCTCCTCCCTCCCTCTCTCCGTATCTTGACATAACATTCATAATAACAATCAATCTCCCCCCCTCTCTCTCTCTCTCTCCCCTTACCTTCGCGGGGGTCATTACCCTCCGCGGCCCGGTCCATGACCAGGCCTGATCAGCACCTGATCAACCAGGCTGTTATTGATGGCCACAAGAATTTCAGCGTGGCAACCATAGCCTGGTTGATTAGGTGCTGACTTCAGGTGCCAATGAAGCTCCCTCTTGAAGACAGCCTGGGGTCTTGAAGACAGCCAGGGGTTTTGAAGACAGCCACGGATCTTGAAGACAGCCTGGGGTCTTGAAGACAGCCAGGGGTCTTAAAGACAGCCAGGGGTCTTGAAGACAGCCAGGGGTCTTGAAGACAGCCAGGGGTCTTGAAGACAGCCTGGGGTCTTGAAGACAACCAGGGGTCTTGAAGACAGCCAGGGGTCTTGAAGACAGCCTGGGGTCTTGAAGACAGCCAGGGGTCTTGAAGACAGCCTGGGGTCTTGAAGACAACCAGGGGTCTCGAAGACAACCAGGGTCTTGAAGACAACCAGGGTCTTGAAGACAGCCAGGGTCTTGAAGACAGCCAGGGTCTTGAAGACAACCAGGGTCTGAAGACAACCGGGGGTCTTGAAGACAACCAGGGTCTTGAAGACAACCAGGGGTCTTGAAGACAACCAGGGTCTTGAAGACAGCCAGGGTCTTGAAGACAACCAGGGTCTTGAAGACAACCAGGGGTCTTGAAGACAGCCAGGGTCTTGAAGACAACCAGGGGTCTTGAAGACAACCAGGGGTCTTGAAGACAACTAGGGGTCTTGAAGACAACCAGGGGTCTTGAAGACAGCCAGGGGTCTTGAAGACAACCAGGGGTCTGGAAGACAGCCAGGGGTCTTGAAGACAACCAGGGGTCTGGAAGACAACCAGGGGTCTGGAAGACAGCCAGGGGTCTGGAAGACAGCCAGGGGTCTTGAAGACAACCAGGGGTCTTGAAGACTGTCTTGGGTTTTGTAAACAGCCAGAGGTCTTGAAGACAACCAGTTGTCTTGAAAACAGTCAGGGGTCTTGAAGACACTAAACAATCTTGATAACATCCAAGAGTCTTAAAGACAACCATGGTTCTTGAAGACAGCCAGGGGTCTTGAAGACAATAAGTGCTCTTGAAAACAGCCAGACAGTCAGGGGTCTTGAAGATAACTAAGGGTCTTGAAGATAACCAGGGGTCTTGGAGACAGCCAGGGGTCTTGAAAACAGACAGTGGTCTGAAAGACAGCCAGTTGGCAGACAGGGGTCTTGAAGACAGCCAGGGGTCTTGAAGATAGCCATTGGTCTTGAAGGCGGTCAGGTGTCTTGAAAATAGCAAGGGGTCTTGAAGACAGCCAGTTGGCTTGAAGACAGTCAGGAGTCTTGAAGATAGCCAGGGGTCTTGAAGACAATCAGGAGTCTTGAAATTAGCCAGGGGTCTTGTAGACAGTCAAGGGTCTTGAAGACAGCCAGGAGTCTTGAAGACAACCCGGGGTCATGAAGACGTGAAATGGTATTGAAGATAACCAGTGGTCTTGAAGACAGATAGGGGTCTTTAAGACAGCCAGTGGTCTTGAAGACAGCCAATGGTCTTGAAAACAGCAAGTTGGATTAAAGACAGGGGTCTAGAAGATAGCAAGGGGTCTTGAAGGCAGTCAAGGGTCTTGAAAATAGCAAGGGGTCTTGAAGACAGCTAGTTGGCTTGAAGATAGTCAGGGGTCTTGAAGACGGTCAGGGGTGTTAAAAATAGCCAGAGGTCTTGAAGGCAGTCAAGTGTCTTGAAAATAGCATGGGATCTTGAAGATAGCCTGTGGCCTTGAAGACAGCCAGGAGTCTTGAAGACGGTCAGGGGTCTTGAAAATAGCCAGGGGTCTTGAGGACCGCCAGAGGCCTTCAAGACATCCAGGGGTCTTGAAGACTGCCAGCAGCCTTCAAGACAGCCAGGTATTTTGAAGACAACTACTCCACTCCACTGTCGGAGTTAGGTTCCAGAAAGTGGTACCTAGAGGGTGTTGCAGGGGTCAACAGCTCAACAGCCCAGTCCATGAGCAGACCTCGCGGTGGGTCAGGACCAGTCCATGAGCAGACCTCGCGGTGGGTCAGGACCAGTCCATGAGCAGACCTCGCGGTGGGTCAGGACCAGTCCATGAGCAGACCTCGCGGTGGGTCAGGACCTGATCAATCTGATCAACTACTTAAACCAACATAAGAATCACAGCCCGGCTTGTCCTCAGGTACTGACTTTATGTGCCTGTCCAGCTCCCTCTTGAAGACAGCCAGGAGACTATTGGTAATTTCCCTAATGTATGCTGGAAGGCAGTAGAACAATCTTGGGCCCCTAACACTTGCTGTGTTTTCTCTTAATGTACTCATGATGGTAACAAAAATAATAATGGATGGACTGTTATAGGGGGATGTATTTATACTTTAAGGTGGAACCCAGCCAATCATGTCTGTTCGCCCGTAGGTCGGATATCCACTGAGAAAGAAGGCCTACATGCATGGTTCAAAAGGAGTCACATATCTCTGGCTTGGCAAGGGACCCTGCATATAAATGGTACTAAAAGATATATACTTATACATAATTGACAGCTCAGTGATGCTAATGTATGGCATCCTTGACATACAGTTAATAAAAAACTAATACATAAAGTAGACGGCAGACACTTCAGGCTCTGGGTTTAGACTGTACAATAGAAGAAGCCTCAAAAATGTGATAGGTGAAGAGTGTAATGCGAAGGCTGTTGTGAGGAAATGATAATGATCTCTTGGAGTGGAAAAGAGGATTAGTTCTTGGTTGTCCTCCTGAAAAGGAACTTGCTGAAACCCTTGTAACAAGTTTAGGGTCGAAAAGACATTGGAATCTCTGATATTACGTGATAAATCACCCAGAACAGGAAGTGGGAAACGATCTGGTATCGTTTTAGCATTCAAATTGTTACTAGCAATGACGCTGCCATCAAGCATCGTTTACTAACTCTTTTGCGGCAGCAACTTGCTAATGAGGTATTCTGTAGGCAGGTACATAAATAGGTCTGGTACCAGGTTCAAGTGGGATACGATGGGACGGTAGGTTCGTTATACCCATTTTCTCACCTGGTATAGCAACGTCTCTACGATGTTAGTTCAATACATACAACAAACTCGTGGCTTCTTCTGGGAAGTCAGTAGAAGCTAAATCTTTTTCCCTCTACTGGTGAGGTGGACGTCCTCTACCCGGACAGACCCACTGGTCTGGTGACGTCTCGTCCTCTACCCGGACAGACCCACTGGTCTGGTGACGTCTCGTCCTCTACCCGGACAGACCCACTGGTCTGGTGACGTCTCGTCCTCTACCCGGACAGACCCACTGGTCTGGTGACGTCTCGTCCTTACCCGACAGACCCATGGTCTGGTGACGCTCCGTCCTCTACCCGGACAGACCACTGGCGGTGACGTCTCGTCCTACCCGGACAGACCCACTGGTCTGGTGACGTCCGTCCTCTACCCGGACAGACCCACTGGTCTGGTGACGTCTCGTCTCTACCCGGACAGACCCACTGGTCTGGTGACGTCTCGTCTCACCCGGACAGACCCACTGGTCTGGTGACGTCTCGTCCTCTACCCGGACAGACCCACTGGTCTGGTGACGTCTCGTCCTCTACCCGGACAGACCCACTGGTCTGGTGACGTCTCGTCCTCTACCCGAACACGGTACAGGTAGTGAGCAAGGTCAAAGATAATTTTATTCACTTCGAGACGGACACTCTGACCAGAGGTTTTGCAAGGAAGAAATGGATCTTATTATCTCTTACAATATGTAAGGATGGCTCGGCAAACGAACCCTTTACCTTACAAGAGTCACGGTCAACTAGGACACTGTCACAATCTGGAACACGAGGAACAACCGACACTCCAGTGAGCGCACAGCATGACTTGTAAGTATTTGCTTTCTAACAAGGAGTCCCCTGAGGAGGAACTACTACCTCAACGAGTAGCCATCGCAGGGATAGTCTCAGCACCCAAGGATGTCTAACTTTCCTCTGACACCTGAGGGACTGGTTTCAAGACAGTGTTACCCTTGCCTCAGCGCTTGCCTGTGTTTACTAGAGAATGCACAAGTCTGTAAAGACTTAATCCGAACTTCATACCCTGATGCAATATGAGAGATTTCGGATCCAAGCTGGTTGCCCCAGAATGGTACTACCATGGCGTCAATTTGGACATGCCCTTTGTGTGGCTCAAGTACGATATGTAACTCTGCGATGCAAGTCCCAGTAGAAGATTAATCTGGTCTACGATAAGAAAGGAGGGAGAAAACTCTCTACCTTGGATGGAGGTGAGAGAAGTCTGACCTCAGACAGACTGAAACCAGACACTCCACAAAGGGTAGTTACACGAGCAACAGTTTTCCCTCATATATACCTCCTAAGTTCAGTGCAACAGAAACTGCTTAAGCAAGAGTCAGTCATGTATTGGACTGATTAAGCCAGTGTGTGGCGAAACGTTCCCTCAATAAAGTAAAGTAAAGTAAATTTTATTTCATTGCAGATTACATAGGTATTGGTAGTTACAATGTAAATTGAGTGCAAGGAGAGCCACTGACTTGCCATGGCATCAGGGGCAGCTTAATCTAGTAACTTAAAGACTATGTACTTAATATTAGAGAAATTTATTGAGTTTATTCTAGTTAAAAAGAAATTTCAAAATTACAATATGATGAAATTTTACTGTTTAAATTATTATATGATGATAAAAGATTGTTACAGGTGTTTAGATTCTCGAATGGCAAAATGGAATTGAGATTATCTTATGGAAAATAACATTGAGCATTTTTGACATTAACTTATAATATGAGTATTTAGTTTTGATTGAGTAGGGGGTAACATAATAGTAACATATTATTAAAAATTCAGATTATCGTATAGGAAAGTAATAATGAGCATTTTTCAAAGTAGTTTATAGTATGATCATTTAGTTTTGGGTGAGTAGGTGCTTTTTGAGTTGAGTCTTAAATTGATTTTCAGACAAGATTATCGAAATATTTACTGGTAATGAATTCCAGATTCTGGGGCCCTTTATGTGCATAGAATTTTTACATAGGTTGATATGAACACGGGGTATATCAAAAAGTGATCTGTGTCGTGTGTTGTGGTCATGGGTCCTATTAACGTTGGTGAGGAGAATTTTGAGCAGAGGGTTTATATTAGAGTGTAAAGTTTTATATATGTAGTAGGCACAAGAGTAAGTATGAATGTTCTTTACGGTGAGTAGTTTGAGACTTTTGAAGTGTTGCATATGTGTCTAATTTATCCACATTCCTGTCAGCTACAGCAACATCTTGATACAGGGAATCCTTCACTTGCCTATCTTGTAGTCATGACCTACTTCCACATGTGGATGTGTCCATTGTGATACCTTCTACGACTGCTTCACCTCATCTGGCTACAGTATATAAGCCACTTCTTCCCCCATATGTTGTATTCTTTTCGATATTGATGGACTGACTACATCGACTCTAGGCTGAGGGATTGAGTACCTCAGACTCCTTCTGATCTTCTCCATTCTTCTTTGTCTATGACTGATGAAGCCACTGTGTGGTCCTCTGAACCATTTATCATCATATATAATATAGTTGTGTTCTGGCCTAGGGGACGACCACCTCGAAAACTGAAGACTTATGTCACCTTCAGCACTTATTAAGTCTCATGGAGTCATAATTTCTTAATAAGTCTTAATGTGTAGCCACTTAAGCTATGGAATGGTCATGGGAGCACCCTTATTGGCGTGTGCGTAATAATAATAATAATAATGTCTTTATTTCTACAAGTATATGATACAACTAATACAGACCATAGCTGACAACAATGACATACTACTATATAGAAAGCCGCTTGTTATGCAAAGCATTTCCCGCAAATTAGGTCAATTTTGTCACAGGATGCGACCCACACCAGTCCACTAACACCCAGGTACCTATTTTACTGATGGGTGAACATGGACAGCAGGTGTCATAAGGAAACACTTCCTAATGTTTTCCAGCCGTACTGAGGACTGAGGTGATTGCGCTACCAATCGAGCTGACCTTAATCCTGCCCAGCTGCTAGGTGGGCACAGACAGCAAGTGAGGTGACTAACACTCAGGTACCTACTTACTGCTAGGTGAACACTGACAGCAAGTGAGGTGACTAACACTCAGGTACCTACTTACTGCTAGGTGAACACAGACAGCAAGTGTGAGGTGACTAACACTCAGGTACCTACTTACTGCTAGGTGAACACAGACAGCAAGTGTGAGGTGACTAACACTCAGGTACCTACTTACTGCTAGGTGAACACAGACAGCAAGTGTGAGGTGACTAACACTCAGGTACCTACTTACTGCTAGGTGAACACTGACAGCAAGTGAGAGATGACTAACACCCAGGTACCTACTTACTGCTAGGTGAACACTGACAGCAAGTGTGAGGTGACTAACACCCAGGTACCTACTTACTGCTAGGTGAAAACAGACAGCAAGTGTTAGGTGACTAACACCCAGGTACCTACTTAATGCTAGGTGAACACAGACAGAAAGTGTGAGGTGACTAACACCCAGGTACCTACTTACTGCTAGGTGAGCACAGACAGCAAGTGTGAGGTGACTAACACCCAGGTACCTACTTACTGCTAGGTGAACACTGACATCAAGTGTGAGGTGACTAACACCCAGGTACCTACTTACTGCTAGGTGAACACAGACAGTAAGTGTGAGGTGACTAACACCCAGGTACCTACTTACTGCTAGGTGAACACAGACAGTAAGTGTGAGGTGACTAACACCCAGGTACCTACTTAATGCTAGGTGAACACAGACAGTAAGTGTGAGGTGACTAACACCCATGTACCTACTTACTGCTAGGTGAACACTGACAGTAAGTGTGAGGTGACTAACACCCAGGTACCTACTTACTGCTAGGTGAACACAGACAGTAAGTGTGAGCTGACTAACACCCAGGTACCTACTTACTGCTAGATGAACACAGACAGTAAGTGTGAGGTGACTAACACCCAGGTACCTACTTACTGCTAGGTGAACACTGACAGTAAGTGTGAGGTGACTAACACCCAGGTACCTACTTACTGTTAGGTGAACACAGTCAGTAAGTGTGAGGTGACTAACACCCAGGTACCTACTTACTGCTAGGTGAACACAGACAGTAAGTGTGAGGTGACTAACACCCAGGTACCTACTTACTGCTAGGTGAACACAGACAGTAAGTGTAAGGTGACTAACACCCAGGTACCTACTTACTGCTAGGTGAACACAGACAGTAAGTGTGAGGTGACTAACACCAGGTACCTACTTACTGCTAGGTGAACACAGACAGTAATGTGAGGTGACTAACACCCAGGTACCTACTTACGCTAGGTGAACACTGACAGTAAGTGTGAGGTGACTAACACTCAGGACCTACTTACTGCAGGTGAACACGACAGTAAGTGAGTACTAACACCCAGGTACCTACTTACTGCTAGTGAACACTGACAGTAAGTTGAGGTACTAACACTCAGGAACTACTATGCTAGGGGGCACAGACAAAGTTGAGGTACAACACGTACCTACTTACTGCTAGGTGAGAACAGACAGCAAGTGTGAGGTGACTAACACCCAGGTACCTCCATACTGCTAGGTGAACGGTGACAACTGATTGTTGAGTCACTGACAGTTGAGTCACTGACAGTTTAGTCACTGACAGTTTAGTCACTGACAGTTGAGTCACTGACAGTTGAGTAACTGACAGTTTAGTCACTGACAGTTGAGTCACTGACAGTTGAGTAACTGACAGTTTAGTCACTGACAGTTGAGTCACTGACAGGTGAGACACTGACAGTTGAGTCTGACAGGTGAGTCACTGAGAGTTGAGTCACTGACAGTTGAGTCACTGACAGTTGAGTTACTGACAGGAGAGTCACTGACAGTTGAGTCACTGCCAGGTGAGTCACCGACAGGTGAGTCACTGCCAGGTAAGTCACCGACAGGTGAATCACTGCCAGGTGAGTCACTGCCAGGTGAGTCACTGCCAGGTGAGTCACTGCCAGGTGAGTCACTGTCAGGTGAGTCACTGTCTGGTGAGTCACTGACATTTGAGTCACTGCCAGGTGAGTCACTGCCAGTTGAGCCACTGACAGGTGAGTCACTGACATTTGAGTCACTGACAGGTGAGCCACTGATAGGTGAGTCACTGACAGGTGAGTCACTGCCAGGTGAGTCACTGCCATGTGAGTGACTGCCAGGTGAGTCACTGCCAGGTGAGCCACTGCCAGGTGAGTCACTGACATTTGAGTTACTGACTGGTGAGTCACTGACAGGTGAGCCACTGCCAAGTGATTCACTGCCAGGTGAGTCACTGCCAGGTGAGTCACTGCCAGGTGAGTCACTGCCAGGTGAGTCACTATTCTGGAAAAACATTTCAATGCCATTACCAGTTAACAGAAGGAGATGAAGTTGAGAGTTTTATACTGCAGCTCTGATTGATTGAGGAGTGGAGGAGTGGTGGAGTAGTGGAGTGGTGGAGTGGTGGAGTGGTGGAGTGGTGGAGTGGTGGAGTGGTGGAGTGGTGGAGTGGTGGAGTGGTGGAGTGGTGGAGTGGTGGAGTGGAGTGGTGGAGTGGTGGAGTGGAGTGGTGGAGTGGTGGAGTGGTGGAGTGGTGGAGTGGTGGAGTGGTGGAGTGGTGGAGTGGTGGAGTGGTGGAGTGGAGTGGTGGAGTGGTGGAGTGGAGTGGTGGAGTGGTGGAGTGGTGGAGTGGTGGAGTGGTGGAGTTGTGGAGTGGTGGAGTGGAGTGGTGGAGTGGAGTGGTGGAGTGCAGGAATGGTGGAGTGGAGTGGAGGGGTGGAGTAGTTGCGAGACCTTAACTCAGTTTTCGAGGTGGTCGTCCCCCAGGCCAGGTGGTCGTCCCCCAGGCCAGGTGGTCGTCCCCCAGGCCAGGTGGTCATCCCCCAGGCCAGGTGGTCGTCCCCCAGGCCAGGTGGTCATCCCCCAGGCCAGATGGTCATCCCCCAGGCCAGGTGGTCGTCCCCAGGCCAGGTGGTCGTCCCGCAGGCCAGTTGGTCATCCCTTAGGCCAGGTGGTCATCCTCCAGGCCAGGTGGTCGTCCCCCAGGCCAGGTGGTCGTCCCCCAGGCCAGGTGGTCATCCCCCAGGCCAGGTGGTCATCCCCCAGGCCAGGTGGTCATCCCCCAGGCCAGGTGGTCATCCCCCAGGACAGGTGGTCGTCCCCCAGGCCAGGTGGTCGTCCCCTAGGCCAGGTGGTCATCCCCCAGGCCAGGTGGTCGTCCCCCAGGCCAGGTGGTCGTCCCCCAGGCCAGGCCTTCAGAGTTACTTCTGGCACTTCTCCGTCATTAGGTACCTTCTTCCTGATACGTTAAGATAAGATTTTATTCGGATTTTTATCCCCGGAGGGTTAGCCACCCAGGATAACAATAGAAAGGTGGTGCGTCGTCTAGGGTCTGTCTGTCTTATTTCCATTGGGGTCCTCAATCTTGTTCCCCAGGATTCGACCCACACCAGTCGGCTAACACCCAGGTACCTACTTGCTAGGTGAACAGGACATCAGGTGTAAGGAAACGAGTCGAAATGTTTTCACCCCGCCGGGAATCGAACCCTGGCCCTCAGCGTGTGAAGCCAATGACTCGTACAGTATACCTGGAGACTTGGAGAGGTCTTCTTCTCTTCCAGTGTCTCCATTTTGTGACTGGTCTTCAGATAGTACCAGACCAGCCGGGCTGTGGTTCATACGTCGGTTTACGTGGGGCCATCAGTAACAGTCTTGTTGATCAGGTTCTGACCAACTACGAGGCCTGGTCACAGACCGGGCCGCGGTGGCGTTGACCCCCGAAACCCTCCCCATCTCCAGGTATACTCCAGACATTCTAAAGCTTCCAAAATCTTAAAGAAACCCTCAGAATTGCTACTGTTTACATAGCATGTTCCTCCCATTTGGCATCAGAGAGGGATTTTAACACACGTACATATACCTGGAGGAGGTTTCAGGGGTCAACGCCCTCGTAGCCCGGTCTGTGACCAGGCCTCGTTGTGGATCAGGACCTGATCAACCAGGCTGGTACTGTTGGCCGCATTTAAGCCAACGTATGAACCACAGCCCGGCTGGTCAGGTACTGACTTTAGGTGCCTGTCCAGCGCCTTCTTGAAGACAGCCAGGGGACTGTTGGTAATCCCCCTTATGTATGCTGGGAGGCAGTTGAATAGTCTTGGGCCCCTGACACTTATTGTGTTATCTCTTAGCGTACCCAACCTGGTTTGCCATTTCCTCACTGGTATGTTTCTTTTTAGTTCCAGAAAGTGCAAAGCGTTCAATAGGCTGCCCATTTCTTTAAGTATTAACGTACAATACTTAACTGATCTATATATGATAGATCTGACGTCCATAATGGACGTAATTGGATCTTCTGATCAATTAAGTCAATGAGTCCCCAGCACACAGGTGCTTTTGGATAGAGAAAAAAAGGATTCCTCTTCCAGAATTTCCATATTCCGAAATGTGCCCTGCTAAATATGCATCAGACCTATGAGTTCAAGCAGTCCCGTTTTGCAGTGAACCAAATCTGGTTCGTGGACAAGCCAGGTTCAACCAACGTACCAACAGCAGCTACTACCAGGACGTGGACCCGGAAACTGTACTCTAATTAGTTTCTCCAACTCTCGGCCCGAACCTAAATCTTGTCTGCGTATCAGGAAACAGGACAAGTGTCTCCTGCGGCGGGTCTTAGTTATGTGATGACCCACAGCTGGAGCTTTTGGTCATCTGACCAAGGCCTTCCACTGGCTTATCCCTCCACCCCTTTAATGAAGTTAATGAACCTTCTCTATCAACAAAATGAGAAGAAAACCGGGCACCAAAAATACACAAATAACCCGCAAATAATATTAATAATAATATCTTTATTTCTAGCAGTTCATGGTGCAACTTATACAGACCATAGCTGACACCTATGACATACTACTATATAGAGAGACCCTTGTTATTTAGAGCATTTCCCACAGAATAGGTCCCAGGATGCGACCCTCACCAGTCCACTAACACCCAGGTACCTATTTTACTGATGGGTGAACATGGACAACCGGTATAAGGAAACACATTCAATGATTCTACCCTCGCTGGAAATCGAACCCGAACACTCACCGTGTGTAGCGAGAGGTTTTGCCACCAGGACACGGGGCCACATTGAAGAGAGGACCTTACAACAACGTTTCAGTCCGAATTGGACCAGCGGGAATTTGTAAATGTCACAAGACGAATCAAAATATCTCCATAAGCTCCACTCTCCTTGTGCGGGTTATATGTGTATTGTTCCAGTCACTGTATTGTTCCAGTCACTGTATTGTTCCAGTCACTGTATTGTTCCAGTCACTGTATTGTTCCAGTCACTGTATTGTTCCAGTCACTGTATTGTTCCAGTCACTGTATTGTTCCAGTAACTGTATTGTTTCAGTCACTGTATTGTTCCAGTCACTGTATTGTTCCAGTCACTGTATTGTTCCAGTCACTGTATTGTTCCAGTCACTATTGTCCAGTCACTGTATTGTTCCAGTCACTGTATTGTTCAGTCACGTATTGTTCCAGTCACTGTACTTTCCAGTCACTGTATTGTTCCAGTCACTGTATTGTTCCAGTCACTATTGTTCAGTCACTGTATTGTTCCAGTCACTGATTGTTCCAGTCCTGTTTGTTCCATCTCTGTATGTTCCAGTCACTGTATTGTTCCAGTCACTGTATTGTTCCAGTCACTGTATTGTTCAGTCATTATTTGTTCCAGTCACTGTATTGTTCCAGTCTGTATTGTTCCAGTCACTGTATTGTTCAGTCTGTATTGTTCCAGTCACTGTATTGTTCCAGTCACTGTATTGTTCCAGTCTGTATTGTTCCAGTCACTGTATTGTTCCAGTCCTATTGTTCCAGTCACTGTATTGTTCATACTATTGTTCAGTCTGTATTGTTCCAGTCTGTATTGTTCCAGTCCTGTATTGTTCAGTCCTGTATTGTTCCAGTCCTTATTGTTCCAGTCCTGATTGTTCCAGTCCTTATTGTTCCAGTCTTATTGTTCAGTCCTGTATTGTTCCAGTCATATTTCAGTCCTGTATTGTTCCAGTCTTTGTATTGTTCCAGTCCTGTATTGTTCAGTCTGTATTGTTCCGTCCTTATTGTTCCAGCTATTGTTCACTGTATTGTTCCAGTCTGTATTGTTCGTCATGTGTCAGTCTGATTTTCCATCATTATTGTTCCAGTCCTTGCATTGTTCCAGTCTGATTGTTCCAGTCCTGTATTGTTTCAGTCACTGTATTGTTCCAGTCCTGTATTGTTCAGTCTTATTGTTCCAGTCACTGTATTGTTCCAGTCACTGTATTGTTCCAGTCACTGTATTGTTCCAGTCACTGTATTGTTCCAGTCACTGTATTGTTCCAGTCACTGTATTGTTCCATCACTTATTGTTCCAGTACTGTATTGTTCCAGTCACTGTATTGTTCCAGTCACTCTATTGTTCCAGTCCTGTATTGTTCCAGTCACTGTATTGTTCCAGTCACTGTATTGTTCCAGTCACTGTATTGTTCCAGTCACTGTATTGTTCCAGTACTGTATTGTTCCAGTCACTGTATTGTTCCAGTCACTGTATTGTTCCAGTCATTGTATTGTTCAGTCACTGTATTGTTCCAGTCACTGTATTGTTCCAGTCACTGTATTGTTCCAGTCACTGTATTGTTCCAGCACGTATTGTTCCAGTCATGTATTGTTCCAGTCACTGTATTGTTCCAGTCACTGTATTGTTCCAGTCACTGTATTGTTCCAGTCACTGTATTGTTCCAGTCACTGTATTGTTCCAGTCACTGTATTGTTCAGTCACTGTATTGTTCCAGTCACTGTATTGTTCCAGTCATGTATTGTTCCAGTCACTGTATTGTTCCAGTCACTGTATTGTTCCAGTCACTGTATTGTTCCAGTCACTGTATTGTTCCAGTCACTGTATTGTTCCAGTCACTGTATTGTTCCAGTCACTGTATTGTTCCAGTCACTATTGTTCCAGTCACTGTATTGTTCCAATCACTGTATTGTTCCAGTCACTGTATTGTTCCAGTAACTGTATTGTTCCAGTCACTGTATTGTTCCAGTCACTGTATTGTTCCAGTCACTGTATTGTTCCAGTACTGTATTGTTCCAGTCACTGTATTGTTCCAGTCACTGTATTGTTCCAGTCACTGTATTGTTCCAGTCACTGTATTGTTCCAGTCACTGTATTGTTCCAGTCACTGTATTGTTCCAGTACTGTATTGTTCCAGTCACTGTATTGTTCCAGTCACTGATGTTCCAGTCACTGTATTGTTCCAGTCACTGTATTGTTCAGTCACTGTATTGTTCCAGTCACTGTATTGTTCCAGTCACTTATTGTTCCAGTCACTGTATTGTTCACATTGTTCAGTCATGTATTGTTCCAGTCACTGTATTGTTCCAGTCACTGTATTGTTCCAGTCACTGTATTGTTCCAGTCACTGTATTGTTCCAGTCACTGTATTGTTCCAGTCACTGTATTGTTCCAGTAACTGTATTGTTCCAGTCACTGTATTGTTCCAGTCACTGTATTGTTCCAGTCACTGTATTGTTCCAGTCACTGTATTGTTCCAGTCACTGTATTGTTCCAGTCACTGTATTGTTCCAGTCACTGTATTGTTCCAGTCACTGTATTGTTCCAGTCACTGTATTGTTCCAGTCACTGTATTGTTCCAGTCACTGTATTGTTCCAGTCACTGTATTGTTCCAGTCACTGTATTGTTCCAGTCACTGTATTGTTCCATCATCTGTATACTGTTCCAGTCACTTATTGTTCCAGTACTGTATTGTTCCAGTCACTGTATTGTTCCAGTCACTGTTGTTCCAGTCACTATTGTTCCAGTCACTGTATTGTTCCAGTCACTGTATTGTTCAGTCACTGTATTGTTCCAGTCACTGTATGTTCCAGTCACTGTATTGTTCCAGTCACTGTATTGTCCAGTCACTGTATTGTTCCAGTCACGTATTGTTCCAGTCACTGTATTGTTCCAGTCACTGTATTGTTCAGTCATCTATTGTTCCAGTACTGTATTGTTCCAGTCATGTATTGTTCCAGTCACTGATTGTTCCAGTCACTGTATTGTTCCAGTCACTGTATTGTTCCAGTCACTGTATTGTTCCAGTCACTGTATTGTTCCAGTCACTGTATTTCCAGTCACTGTATTGTTCCAGTCACTGTATTGTTCCAGTCACTGTATTGTTCAGTCACTGTATTTTGTCTTTTCCAGTCACTGTATTGTTCAGTCATATGTTGTCACTGTATTGTTCCAGTCATGTATTGTTCCAGTCACTGATTTACCTGTATTGTTCCAGTCCTGTATTGTATTTCCAGTCACTGTATTGTTCCAGTCACTGTATTGTTCCAGTCACTGTATTGTTCCAGTCCTTAGTTCACATGTATTGTTCCAGTCACTGTATTTTCAGTCACTGCGTCCACATGGATGTTCCAGTCACTGTATTGTTCCAGTCACTGTATTGTTCCAGTCACTGTATTGTTCCAGTCACTGTCCAGTCATGTATTCCAGTCACTGTATTGTTCCAGTCACTGTATTGTTCCAGTCACTGTATTGTTCCAGTCACTGTTGTTAGATATTCAGTCACTGTGCATGTTCCAGTCATGTATTGTTCCAGTCACTGTATTGTTCCAGTCACTGTATTGTTCCAGTCACTGTATTGTTCCAGTCACTGTATTGTTCCTAGGTCTCACTGTATTGTTAGTCACTGTATTGTTCCAGTCACTATTGTTCAGTCCTGTATGTTCCAGTCACTGTATTGTTCCAGTCACTGTATATTGTTCCAGTCAGTCCACTGTATTGTTCCAGTCACTGTATTGTTCAGTCATATTGTTCCAGTACTGTATTGTTCCGTCACTGTATTGTTCCAGCACTGTATTGATCCAGTCACTTATTGTTCAGTCACTGTATTGTTCAGTCACTGTATTGTTCCAGTCACTGTATTGTTCCAGTCACTTATTGTTCCAGACACTGTATTGATCCAGTCATTGTATTGTTCCAGCACTGTATTGATCCAGTCACTGTATTGTTCCAGTCACTGTATTGTTCCAGTCACTGTATTGTTCCAGTCACTGTATTGTTCCAGTCACTGTATTGTTCCATCACTGTATTGTTCCAGTCACTGTATTGTTCCAGTCATTGTATTGTTCCAGTCACTGTATTGTTCAGTCACTGTATTGTTCCAGTACTGTATTGTTCCAGTCACTGTATTGTTCCAGTCACTGTATTGTTCCAGTCACTGTATTGTTCCAGTCACTGTATTGTTCCAGTCACTATTGTTCCAGTCACTGTATTGTTCCATCCACTGTATTGTTCCAGTCACTGTATTGTTCCATACTGATTGTTCAGTCACTGTATTATTCAGTCATGTATTGTTTTAGTCATTTGTTCCAGTCCACTCTATGTTCCAGTACTGTATTGTTCCAGTCACTGTATTGGTCCAGTCACGTATTGTTCCAGTCTCATGATTGGTTCCAGTCCTGTATTGTTCCATACTTATTGTTCCAGTAACTGTATTGTTTTAGTACTGTATTGTTCCAACCATCTATGGTTCCAGTCATCTGTATTGTTCCAGTCACTGTATGTTCAAGTCATGTATTGTTCCATCCTGTATTGTTCGGTCACATATTGTTCCAGTCCTGTATTGTTCCATCACTGTATGTTCAGTAGTATTGTTCCATCCCCTGTATTTCGTCATGTATTGTTCCAGTCATGTATTGTTCCAGTCACTGTATTGTCCATCACTGTATTGTCCAATAACTGTATTGTCAGTCACTGTTGTTCCAGCATGTATTGTTCCAGTCACTGTATTGTTCCAGTCACTGTATTGTTCCATTCACTGAGATACAGTTTCTGGACCCATTATTTACCTCTGTAATGCTGAGGTACAGTCCCTTGACCATTATGTACCTCTGCAATGTTGAGGCACAGTTTCTGGGCTCATTACGTACCTCTGCAATGTTGAGGTACAGTCCCTGGACCATTATGTACCTCTGCAATGTTGAGGTACAGTCCCTGGACTATTATGTACCTCTGTAATGTTGAGGTACAGTCCCTGGACCCATTATTTACCTCTGTAATGTTGAGGTACAGTTCCTGGACCATTGTGTACCTCTGTAATGTTGAGGTACAGTCACTGGACCATTATGTACCTCTATAATGTTGAGGTACAGTCCCTGGACCATTATGTACCTCTGTAATGTTAAGGTACAGTCCCTGGACCATTATGTACCTCTGTAATGTTGAGGTACAGTCCCTGGACCCATTATTTACCTCTCTAATGTTGAGGTACAGTTCCTGGACCATTGTGTACCTTTGTAATGTTGAGGTACAGTCAATTTACCATTATGTACCTCTATAATGTTGAGGTACAGTCCCTGGACCATTATGTACCTCTGTAATGTTAAGGTACAGTCCCTGGACCATTATGTACCTCTGTAATGTTGAGGTACAGTCCCTAGACCCATTATGTACCTCTGTAATGTTGAGGTATAGTTCCTGGACCATTATGTACCTCTGTAATGTTGAGGTACAGTCCCTGGACCATTATGTACTTCTGTAATGTTGAGGTACAGTCCCTGGACCATTATGTACCTCTGTAATGTTGAGGTACAGTCCCTGGACCCATTATGTACCTCTGTAATGTTAGGGTACAGTTCCTGGACCATTATGTACCTCTGTAATGTTGAGGTACAGTCCCTGGACCATTATGTATCTCTGTAATGTTGAGGTACAGTCCCTGGATTCATTATGTACCTCTAATCTTTTGACTACTACCCACAGGATAGGTATGGGGTGACTACCGCCCACAAGATGGGTATAGGGTGACTACAGACCACAGAATGGGTATGGGGTGACTACCACCCACATGATGGGCATGGGGTGACTACCGTCCACAGGATGGGTATGGGTTGACTACAGCCCACAGGATGGGTATGGAGTGACTACCTCCTACAGGATGGGTATGGGGTGACTACCACCCACAGGATGGGTATGGGGTGACTACCACCCACAGGATAGGTATGAGGTGACTACCGCCCACAGGATGGGTATGGGGTGACTACCACCAACAAAATGGGTATGGGGTCTACCACCCACAGGATGGGTATGGTGTGACTACCACCCACAGGATGGGTATGGGGTGACTACCACCCACAGGATGGGTATGGGGTGACTACCACCGTCAGGATGGGTATTGGGTGACTACCGCCCACAGGATGGGTATGGGGTGACTACCACCCACAGTATGGGTATGGGGTGACTACCTCCCACAGAATGGGTATGGGGTGACTACCACCCACAGAATTAGTATGGGGTGACTACCACCCACAGAATGGGTATGGGGTGTCTACCACCCACAGAATGGGTATGGGGTGACTACCACCCACAGAATTAGTAAGGGGTGACTACCACCCACAGAATGGGTATAGGGTGACTACCACCCACAGTATGGGTATGGGGTGACTACCTCCCACAGAATTGGTATGGGGTGACTACCACCCACAGAATTAGTATGAAGTGACTACCACCCACAGAATGGGTATGGGGTGTCTACCACCCACAGAATGGGTATGGGGTGACTACCACCCACAGAATTAGTAAGGGGTGACTACCACCCACAGAATGGGTATGGGGTGACTACCACCCACAGAATGGGTATGGGGTGACTACCACCGTCAGAATGGGTATGGGGTGACTACCACCCACAGAATGGGTATGGGGTGACTACCACCCACAGAATGGGTTTTGGGTGACTACCACCCACAGAATGGGTATGGGGTGACTACCACCCACAGGATGGGTATGGGGTGACTACCACCGTCAGGATGGGTATGGGGTGACTACCGCCCACAGAATGGGTATGGGGTGACTACCACCCACAGGATGGGTATGGGGTGACTACCGCCCATAGAATGGGTATGGAGTGACTACCACCCACAGGATGGGTATGGGGTGACTACCGCCCACAGAATGGGTATGGGGTGACTACCACCCACAGGATGGGTATAAGGTGACTACAACCCACAGGATGGGGTGACTACCACCCACAGAATGGGTATGGGGTGACTACCACCCACAGAATGGGTTTTGGGTGACTACCACCCACAGAATGGGTATGGGGTGACTACCGC
Organism: Cherax destructor; assembly: GCA_009830355.1. NCBI lineage: Eukaryota > Metazoa > Arthropoda > Malacostraca > Decapoda > Parastacidae > Cherax > Cherax destructor. The sequence goes on from WNWK01030247.1 coordinate 20,971, forward strand.
CCATAGAATGGGTATGGAGTGACTACCACCCACAGGATGGGTATGGGGTGACTACCTCCCACAGAATGGGTATGGGGTGACTACCACCCACAGGATGGGTATAAGGTGACTACAACCCACAGGATGGGGTGACTACCACCCACAGAATGGGTATGGGGTGACTACCACCCACAGAATGGGTTTTGGGTGACTACCACCCACAGAATGGGTATGAGGTGACTACCACCCACAGGATGGGTATGGGGTGACTACCACCGTCAGGATGGGTATGGGGTGACTACCGCCCACAGAATGGGTGTGGGGTGACTACCACCCACAGGATGGGTATGGGGTGACTACCACCGTCAGGATGGGTATGGGGTGACTACCGCCCACAGAATGGGTATGGGGTGACTACCACCCACATGATGGGTAAGGGGTGACTACCACCCACAGTATGGGTATGGGGTGACTACCTCCCACAGAATAAGTATGGGGTGACTACCACCCACAGAATGGGTATGGGGTGCATAATAAAGATATTAAACTAAACTATCTAAGATGATACTGGTACAAAGTTTTGCCAGTGTTTTAAAACCATTAATTTACTCTTTCTTACCATATAAAACCATATAACACCATATAACACCATATAACACCATATAAAACGTTGTCTTTTCACTGTGGTGGGTCGTGTATAAGTCAAGCCAGCTGTATGTACCTGATCCATTGGTCAGGTAATAATAATAATAATAATAATAATAATAATAATAATAATAATAATAATAATAATAATAATAATAATAATAATAATAATAATAATAATAATAATAATAATAATAATAACAATAATAATAACAATAATAATAATAATAATAATAATAATAATAACAATAATAATAATAATAATAATAATAATAATAATAATATCTTTATTTACTAGTAGTACATGATACAACTTATACAGACCATAGCTGACATCACTGACATACTACTATATAGAAAGTCCCTTGTTATGCTGAGCATTTCAGCAAATTAGGTCAGTTTTGTCCCAGGATGCGACCACACCAGTCCACTAACACCCAAGTACCCATTTTACACTGATGGGTGAACAGGGACAGCAGGTGTAAGGTGACTAACACACAGGTACCTGCACTGCTAGGTGAACAGTGACAGTAGGTGTAAGGTGACTAACACCCAGGTACCTGTCTACTGCTAGGTGAACAGACACTGCAGGTATAAGGCGACTAACACCCAGGTACCTACTTACTTCTAGGTGTACATGGACAGTAGATATCTTAATGTAACACTCCCAGGCCCCGTGGCCTGGTGGCTAAAGCTCTCGCTTGACATGGCAAGTGTCTGGGTTCGATTCCCAACGAGGGTAGAAACATTGGGCGTGTTTCTTTACACCATTTATCTATGTTCCCCATCAGCAAAATAGGTACCTGGGTGTTAGTGGACTGGTGTGGGTCGCATCCTGGGACAAAACTGACCTAATTTGCGGGAAATGCTCTGCATAACAAGGGGCTTTCTATATAGTAGTATGTCATTGATGTCAGCTATATTCTGTATAAGTTGTATCATGTACAGGTAGTAAATAAAGATATTATTTTTATGGATCGGTAGTCTGTGGTGTTTCCCATTTCCTTAGGGCCCTGCTTAACAGGAAGTAGGTACCTGGGTGTGAGTAACCTTACACCTGCTGTCACTGCTCACCTAGCAGTAAGTAGATAACTGGGTGTTAGTCACCTTACACCTGCTATCACTCTTCACCTAGCAGTAAGTAGGTAACTGGGTGTTAGTCACAATATTACATAGGTTACCCATAAAATTTAAATGTTTTCTTTTGTGAAGTATCACAGAAAACGAACATTTTGGGGTTAAATACTGTATATTAGTGACCTTTTTAGATATTAAGTAAGTAAGTAAGTATATTCAGGTATACACAAATACAGTCACATAGATTATCATACATAGCAGCATATGTGTAGAGAACCTAGGATAACCCAAAAAAGTCAGACAGAGTGACTTATTTCCATTGGGGTCCATTTAATACCTTAATAATAATAATAATATCTTTATTTACTACAAGTACATGTACATGGTATACAGGCCTAGCTGACATCAGTGACATACTACTATATAGAAAGTCCCTTGTTATGCTGAGCATTTCGGGCAGATTAGGTTAGTGTCCCAGGATGCGACTCACACCAGTCGACTAACACCCAGGTACCCATTTTACTGATGGGTGAACATAGACAACAGGTGTAAAGAAACACGCCAAATGTTTCTGCCCTGGCTGGGAATCGAACCCAGGCCCTCGCCGTGTGAAGCGAGAGCTTTAGCCACCAGACCACCAGTATTATACACTGTAGGAGATAGTATATGTTTTTATACTATAATTAAAAGGAATAAGGTAAAAAGAGTTATTTATATGTACATTTATGGTAACTAAAAAAATAAAAATCATTCTCCTCCCTTTCAGTCGCTACATTCATTAGGTACCTTTCTGTCGTTACATTCATTAGGTACCTTTTGGTTTCTTCTTGAACTGGCTCATGCTATGACCGGCTTTGACATGTGCAGGCAGTATGTTCCATTCCTTTATTGCTGTACAATAAAGGTGTTTGAACCTAGCCACTGACTGTGGGTACTACAAAGTTGAGCTCTCTCCCTCTAGTACTATGACTGCTTTGGTTCCCAGCCTTGACAAA